>CAMZMU010000059.1:17565003-17763509 GCA_947311845.1 Poa pratensis | reverse complement strand
GAGGGTGACCAGGGGGACCCACCAGGCCACCACACGCCCCACGGCGCGGTGGAGGGCAGGCCGCGCCCTGCCCTGGTGTGGGGTCCACCTGGCCCTCCTCTCACTCATCTCTCCCCACTCCTTTCTCTCTCTCCGACCATACACACCACCATTGCTCAAACTCGTGTTCTTGCTGCTCTTGCTCGAAATTTTTCGATCTACTTGCTCAGCCCATCTTTGCTGCTGAAATTTGGATCAATTGCTCTCCGGTATGTGACTCCTCCGATTATCCAAATAGAATTTTGTTTAGTTGCTTATATCTTTAGCATTTTGGTACTGTAGGTGACATGTTATTAGAGCTTGCATGCTTGTTCTTGTTTAGATTAACTAGTTTTGATGCATGTTTAGTCCCCTAGTAAGTCTCCCTAGTGTTTCCTTTGATTTAACCACTCCAAAATTATTTTTATGAGGTTTGTTTAAAAATTTCAGAAAAGGAAGATGGATGGAAACCAACTTAACTATGAAGAATTGGAAGTATCAGAGGTCATGGGAGTCAACCGTGAAGACTCTGTGTTTCCCTCTATTTATCCATGCCATGAGTTTATGAATGCTGCAGGAATCTTGCAAGATTTCAACACTCTAATCTCTAATGCAGGGTTGGAATACTTTGTGGCAGATGAACCACATCAATATGTAAAGCTGACTATGTCAGTGGTTCAAAGTTTTAGATTTAGTTGGAATTTGCCTACTCCCATGGTTCATTATAATATCTACAATAAAGCTGTAGATTTGTCCCTTCATGATTTTTGTGCAGCTATTAAGGTACCACACTGGGGATCTCATGGGAGGATTCGAGGTCAACCAAAGCATTTGCAAGACCTTTACTCAGAGATTTGCCAAGGGAAAGATTTTACAACCGAGGATGGTAAAATTCGAAACATCCAACTCCCATCTATTCGATATTTTGCCCACTACCTTGGCAAATGTGTTTTAGCTAGGAAGAATGCAAGTAAATTATCTGTTTATGACTTGGCTTTTCTTTCTGCTGCCTTAAAACGTGATAGAACTTATAACTTGGGAGCTATGATTGCATTTCGTCTCTCCACTAACCGTGAAAAAGGAGGGGTTTGTGGAGGTCTCATTGCTTCTCGATTATTAGCCATGCATGGTTTAGGACCACATCACTTTGATATTCAGCTCCCCATTGAAAGACTTGATCTTAACTCTATGATTAGCCACCAATTTATTTCCCGCTGGTCCACCATTGATAATCTATCTTATGAATTAGTTTTTGTTAAGAAGACCAGGTGGAGAACTAAAACCTATGAACGCATAGTCTGTTTGCCTGCGCCTCTTTTGTTTAACCTTGATGTCAGGCAAGGATGGTCATTCTCGGAGGGAGACCTGGATGCATATATGGAGGAGCATGGCCTTCATGCGGATAGTGAGGGAGGAGGTCCTGAGGAGGACTTCATTCAGCCCTTTGACACGACGAGCTCCTCATACCAGGATCCTGATTATGATCACGCTAGGTATGATCCACCTGGATGGAGTTCTGGGCCATGTGGATGATTAGTCTCCCACTTAGGCCAAAAGCCTAAGCTTGGGGGGAGGTATGCCGACAAGTTCACTCATTTTATCATATTCATATCATGTTGGTACTTTGTATATCCATGTTTTAGTTTGTTTCTTTTCTTTTGTTTCTTGTGTCCATTTCATTTTCGCAAAACACCAAAAGACCAAAAATATTTCCTTTATTTCTCTTGCTTTTGAATTTGTAGTGCTAGTTTACTTTATTTTTCGTTTTGGCTTGTTATTCAAAAATCCAAAAAGATTTTGCTTTGTTTGCTTGTTTCTTTCTATGCTTGCTTTAAATTCGAAAACCCAAAAATATTTGTTGTTCTTCTGCCGTTTTGTATAGTTGTTTCAGGAGTTCGAAAAATTTCCGTGGTTCCACTTGGACTTGGTTATCATTTCACATCATTCAAGCCACACAAGTGAAAAGCAATAATGACGACTTACGACAATTCGGATGTGGTAAAAGGCTGGTATGAACTCTATTTGTTTTTCATTTTTGTAAATATGCCTACTCATGTGAACATGCTTAGCTATCATGGTAGTGGTTATGTTATTTAATGATTACTTAGTAGTTTATGTCTTCTTATGACCAGTACCAAATTGCTAATAGCGAATAACATGTCATATAGATATTTACATGCATTGTTCTATTCGTAAAACGGTATGGCAGGCTGGTATCCTCCTCTGAATAATTCACTTGATTCGACTTGGCACATGCTCACACATGTTATGACTGAAAAATAAAGTCAATTAAGCCTTGATGATCTATTTTGCCTCAGAGTTTTAGTATCATTTTTATGCCTCCGTTAATTTTATTTTGTCGCAAGCATGATTATGACCGTTATCGCTCTCGTGGTTGTCGCTTCCCAGTCTATTGCTAGCCTTCACTTGTACTGAGCGGGAATGCTGCTCGTGCATCCAAATCCTTTAAACCAAGTTATCCCAAAGAGTCCACCAAAAAACTCCTATGCATGGTATTTCAAGCCATTCCAAGTAAATTTGCATGTGCTACCTTTAAAACTTTCAAAATATTTCCCTTTTTGTGTCAATGTTTACTAGCTCATGAGGAATTAGTGTGGTTATTCTTTATTCTATTTGTCAAATGGACTTTTACACCTGGACTAGTGGCATATACATCCGCTTATCCAATAACTTGCAAAAAGAGCTGGCAACGGGGTGCCCAGTCCCAATTAATTACAACTTTAACCAATTAATTCTCTTCACACTTTTGCCCTGATTCATCAGTAAGCAATGACAAACAGTGAAATACCTGAATGTGTGTAAACCAAAGAGAAAGAGGGATGATCTGCCTTGCTGGTAGAAATAACGTCCTTCATGGGAGCCGCTCTTAAAAGTCCGTTTGACAGGTAGAATACTGTTCTCACCCGCTACCATTCGTTGACAATTAACAAACACCTCTCAAAACATTTTTACCTCTGTTTTTAAAATAAAAAGCTCTAGCACGTGTTAATCCCTGCTTCCCTCTGCGAAGGGCCAATCTTTTATTTTTATGTTGAGTCACCATCCTTTCTTTGAGCACCTCTTCGAGAGCATAACTGTCGTTCTTAGTGTAATGTGCTTGTCCCAGGATACGATTAATTGAGGTATAACTATGATACTCTTATCTTTGATATTTTTATATCTAGTCTTCACTTGAACTTCAGAGGTGCCTTGGCATTTATGTTTTGCCCTTCAAACAAAGGCAAGCGAGATACCACTTTGTCATATCTTTTTACGAACATTGCAATTCTTGTGGATAGATATATGCTATGTTATTCATTCTTAGTACTTTGGTATCTTTTCATGATTTGCATAACTACTAGGTGTCATTATTTGCATGGTTCCTATTATGAATTGTCTAAGTAATTGATCATATAGTAGGCATGTATACATCATATGAAGCAAATGTGTTCGTAAAAGTTTCTTTTATCGCACTCAGTTGTTAACTGAATTGCTTGAGGACAAGCAATAAGCTAAGCTTGGGGGGAGTTGATACGTCCAAAACGTATCCACTTTTCCGAACACTTTTGCTATTGTTCTTCCTCTAATTTGTGTGATTTGAATGCAACTAACACGGACTAACGCTGTTTTCAGCAGAATTGCCTTGGTGTCTCGTTTTTGTGCAGAAAGTCAAAGTTTTAGGAAAATTCCAGAAAAATTCCAGAAATTCTATTTTTCCAGAAGACCCACGGAGCCAGAAGACGAAGCGAGGAGGGTGCACAGGGGCACCACACGCACCCAGGGCGCGGTGGGCCCTTGCCGCGCCCAGGGGTGGTGTGGCCCCCCTGTGTGGCCCCCAGCGCTCCCCTTCGGACTACTTAAAGCCTCTGACCTAAAAACTTCGGGGGATCGACGCTTTTTCCAGAAACCTTCCAGAGCTCCGCCGCCATCGAAAACCCTATTTCGGGGATCAGAAACTCCGTTCTGGCACCCTGCCGGGACGGGGAATTGGAGGAGATCATCGCCATCATCATCACCGCCACCTCTCCATCGACCATCCATGACTCCCCCATCCATGTGTGAGTAATTCCCCCGCTGTAGGCTGAGGGGATGGTAGGGATTGGATGAGATCATTCATGTAATAGTTGTGAGATTTGTTAGGGCTTGGTGCCTAGTATCCATCGGTAGTACTTTATGTCATTGTTGCAACTTATTATGCTTAATGCTTGTCACTTAGGGCCCGAGTGCCATGATCTCAGATCTGAACATGTTATTGAATCATGAGAATAATTATTGTTTTGGATCATATCTATAAGTTGTATACACACGTCACTGTCCGGAACCCGAGGCCCCAAAGTGACAGAAATTGGGATAACCGGAGGGGATGGTTGCGACGTGAGGATCACATGTGTTCACGGAGTGTTAATGCTTTGCTCCGGTGCTTTATTAAAAGGAGCACCTTAATTACCAGTAGTTTCCCTTGAGGCCCCGCTGCAAACGGGCTGGTAGGACAAAAGATGTTGTGCAAGTTTCTCATTGCGAGCACGTACGACTAAATACGGAACACATGCTTATGATTGATTATTACTTGGATACCTTATTATTTATCTGCAATTGCCCTATGTATGACTATTTCATGAATTTCTCATCCATGCAGCGCCCGTTCATCCATCCCTATGCCTACAGTATTTTAATCCTGCTGTCTACTGCAATTATTACTGCTGCCTTTATTTTACTGCTGCTATTATTTCACTACTGCTACTGTCATAAAACTGTTGCTACTGATAAACTGTGTCGAGCAAGTCTACTTCCAGGTGCAGCTGAACTGACAAATCATCTGTCAAGGCTTATAAATATTCTTTGGCTCCCCTTGTGTCGAATCAATAATTTGGGTTTTACTTCCCTCGAAGACTGTTGCAATCCCCTATACTTGTGGGTCATCAGCCTCCCGCGGGGCGAGTTGCGGAGTATCTCCCCGGCACCGCGGGTACACGAGGACGTGTTCGTGTGACGCGTTTCTAACGCAACACACTTTTTGGCGACTCCGCTGGGGACGATTCGATCTAAAATTGGACAGAATGACCTTCAAGCCGACGCGCCGGTATCACCGACAACATCATCAAGCCAACTCTCGAGAAGTTGTCGGAAGAACAACGCCAAGGTCTGGAGGCGTGGAAGAAGAAGAGAGATGAGGAGTTCGAGGCGCTGCGAGCCAAGCGGGATCAAGAAGATCAAGACCTGTACTTATCCAGCTTCAAGGTAGATCGGCAAGGTGTAATCTCGCCGATCAAGGAGCCGGAATTTGTACCGCTGGACATCAACATTGACAAACCCGCTGTAAGTAGCCTTTTTTCCTCTGAACAATAGCCGAAATTCAATTTCATGTTTCGCAAGGCACTGCCAATGTTTACGATCTTATGCTAGAACATGAAAAGGCTAAGAAAAACACGCCCCATGATCAACCATCGGACAAACAGCCGATCGGTCAAAGCAGGGAAAACCAACTTGTGCCTACGCTGCCATGTCCAACTCCTATCCAGAGTCTGCCTAATCGGCAAGCCAGCCTGGCCAAACAAGGCGGATTTTGGGTCATGAGTCAATGCCGAATCAAAATTCGGCTACTTGGGTGCAAGCTGGCCCTGCCGCCAATTCTTCTCTCGTGCCGGCTCAATCGGCCATTATGGACGATTCCTTAGCCGAATTCAGGAGAAGATTGGACCAGATAGCTTTTGACAAACTCGGGGTGATGCCAAAACATAGAACTTACACTAAGCCTTACCCCGATTATTTTGATCTGCAACCTTATCCACCTGGTTATAGAGTCCCTGAATTTGCCAAATTTAATGGGGTGGATAGTAAACAACATGGGAACATATTAGTCAGTACTTGGCTCAATTAGGCGAAGCTAATCATGATCATATTAAAGTTCGCTGTTCTCATTATCTTTAACCGGCATTGCGTTTTCTTGGTTTTCGGCTTTAGCTCCTAATTCTATACATACTGGTTTCATCTAGAGCAAAAGTTTCATGAACACTTCTTTGCCGGCGAAATAGAACTAAAGTTGTCCACCTTACATCGGTTAGCAGAAGCATGAATCGGTATCCGATTACGTCAAGAGTTTAGAAACACTAGAAACCGATGTTATAGCTTGGTGATAACTGAAAGAGACATGGCTGACTTGGTTTTCAATGGGCTAAGGTCCTACCTGAAAGAGAGGTTAGAAGGACATGAATTTTGTCTGTTGGCCAAGTCCAGAGAGAGCTTGGCTCAAGAAGCCGGGTCAATGAGTCAAAAGACTCGCATCGGATGAGCAGGAGCCGGCTTAATATTGTTGAAACGATGCCGACTCCGGTGATGAAGCCGATGTTATTCTGCTGAGTTTGTTTGGCCCAGCAAGGCCAAACCTTACATGTGTGATGATCTGAAGCCGATTCGTAAAATCGGGATGATGAAATAAATGCAGCTTTGACGTAGGCAATGTGACAAATATTTGATGCCTTGTTAAAGGATAAAGTGATAGGATCATCATGTTATACCATCGCCTGATGAATTAAGGCGGCGGGCTTATTGCAAGTATCACAATTCTTTCTCTCATGCTACTAATGATTGCAATGTCTTTCGTAAACAGATCCAATCGGCCCTCAATGACGGACGATTGAGCTTTGCCGGCATGGCAATTGACACACAGCCGTTTCCATAAACGCTAGACTTGGAGGGAAAGAAGTTCTTCTTCGGCCAGAGGCGGCCGAAGCCGCTAATAAATCTAATGTTGTTGTTGGTGAACCCAGGAAGTAGCCGGCAGCAAGGCGGCAGGAAGACAAGTTACAGTGAGCCGGCAACCCGACGGAGGCGAGTCATCAAGATTACCGTCAATAACCCTGCGCTCGGGGGGCAAGGACCACGTCAGACAAGTGCCGCCTAGATTTATCAAGCCCAAGAGCCCGAAGTTGGCAGATGGAAGACAAACCAGGTTGAATATAGACCAAGGACAAAGCCAACTTTTGACATGCTGCTGAACAAGTACGTGCGCCAGGCCGGGTCAAGGTCGGCCAGTGGCAGTATGGGAAACGACCAAGGTCACCATCCACGGAGGAAAATAGCCGGCATCAGAGGCCGGCTGACGAGGTCAAACGCAGGGCAACCCGGCAATCTATGCAAAGCCGGCTTGTGTATCCCGGGACTCGTCATATTGGCGGATCAAGGCGCAAGGTCTAAAAAGGCGGAGCCAGAAGGCGGATTAGTCTCAGACAACTTATTGGTTGTTGGAACTCATGTGCTAAAGTTGAAGGACCCGGTTACAGAGCCGGCAAACAGTGAGCCGATACTTGCTATCGCGCCAAAGCAACAACCAATGATCATGAAGCTAGCTCCAGTCAAGCCGCAGCTCAACCCCGGGATCCAAAATACACTCAGCCAAAGTGGTGCCCGCCAGGTATAACAAAAACACAAAAGCGGAAACTGCAAAGGGCAAGGAACCGGGAGAAGGCAGAAGAAGGAGCTGAGCGATCCAGGGACGTCAAATTCAATGCTGAGCGACCAATGTTGCCGCTCAAAGTGGATTCCTAGGCCAGTCCTTATGGCGGCTTCCGCACCAACTACCATGAGTCCTGCTGTCGATAGTGAAATAGAGCCGGCAGCTACGCCGGCTATCACCTATTCTTCATGGGCTGACGAAGTCGAAGCAGCAGACTTGGCGATGGCAAGTTTGGCAAAGGAGCTGGCAATTCAAGATCCGGCTACAGAGAAGCCGGCAAGTGAGACCTCGCAATGACCTGCAATGGAGAAAAGCAGAAGAAGAACCAGCAATGTCAGAGTCGGCAATGGATGAGTCAGGCAATTTGACAGATGAAGATCTGCTAGATTATGAAGAATCGCCGGCTCGAACGGGCATGGATATCAACATGGTGTATTACTTGCCGGCTGAGTTCCGTGCTGTTGAGAAGAAGGCGAGGTTGCGCAAATCAACTTTGGACCCAAAAATGTTGTCTTCGAAAAACCTGACAAGCCGGTGAAACACCTCAAGCCTCTGTACGTCAGAGGACACATTGATGGCAAGCCGGTCACCAGGATGATGGTGGATGGCGGCGCTGTGGTAAACTTGATGCCATATTCTGTCTTCAAGAAGCTACAACTAGATGATGGCGACCTGATGAAGACGAACATGGTGTTAAATGGGTTCGAAGGAGGAGAAGGAGTAGAAGCCAAAGGAGTTATCAGCTTGGAGCTCACAGTAGGAAGCAAGACTTTGGCTACCGCCTTCTTTGTTGCTGAGGTGCAGGGAAACTACAATGTGCTGCTGGGACGAGATTGGCTTCATGCCAACCAGTGTGTTCCGTCTACTATGCACCAGCAACTCGTACAATGGGTTGACGATGAAGTTGAAGTCATCCATGCTGACGAATCGGCGTGCATTGCATTAGCCGAGTCGATTGTTGACTGGCAACATTCTAATGTCACATGCCTTTCTGGGCGTGATCTATCCGGGTTCGACTTCCTGAGTGCTACCAGGGACGGATTCGTGCCAGTATCTCTAAAGCCGATTGGTGCAATCGGCTGCAGCTCAAGTAGATGGATCAAAACGACGAGTGGCTGCAGAAGCGTCTGGCAAGTATCGGGCCGAAAGGAACGATATGTACGAAGCAATTGAAGAACCAGACGACATGGATAAGTTGGGACAAGGCTTTACATCGGCTGACTTGCTGGAAGAAGTTGACATTGGGGATGGCACTGTCCCTAGACCGACATTTGTAAAGCAAAAGTTGGCGGCCGATTATAAGTCTGAATTAATCGCGCTAGTCAAGAGTACGTGGATTGCTTTGCATGGGAATACCACGAGATGCCTGGGTTAAGCCGAGAGTTGGTCGAACATCGGTTGCCTATCAAAGCCGGCTTCAGACCATACAAGCAGCCGGCTCGCAAATTTAATCCACTGATCTATGATCGGATAAAGGCGGAAATTGGCCGGCTTTTGAAAGCCAACTTTATTCGGCCCTGTAAGTATGCCGAATGGTTATCCAACATTGTGCCGGTCGAAAAGAAAGGATCCGACAAGATCAGGGCGTGTATTGATTTCAGGGATTTGAATCGAGCCACGCCAAAGGATGAGTACCCTATGCCAATAGCCGACATGCTTATCAACGAAGCCTCAGGTCACAAAGTTATCAGCTTCTTGGATGGCAACGCAGGTTACAACCAAATATTTATGGCCGAAGAAGATTCGGCTAAGACGGCGTTTCGCTGCCCAGGCTTTGTTGGCTTGTTCGAATGGACCGTGATGACTTTTGGATTGAAGAATGCCGGAGCCACCTATCAAAGAGCGATGAACCTGATATTCCATGATCTTCTGGGAGTCGTACTGGAGGTATATATTGACGACGTGGTGGTTAAGTCGGACGGCGAGTCAAATCACTTGGCCGACTTGCGGCTGGCGTTTGAAAGAATGAGGAAGTACGGGCTCAAGATGAATCCTTTGAAGTGTGCCTTTGGCGTGTCGGCTGGGAGATTCCTTGGTTTCATCATACATGAACATGGCATAGAAGTTGATCCGGCAAAGATTGAAGCCATCCAGAAGATACAGGCGCCGGGTTGCAAAAAGACATGCAGAAGTTTCTGGGCAAGGTAAACTATTTGAGAAGATTCATTGCTAACTTGTCTGGAAAAGTTGATGCATTTACACAGATCCTTCGGCTCAAGAACGATGATGAATTCACCTGGGGGGCAAAGCAGCAAGAGGCGTTTGACAAGATAAAAACTTGCCTGTCTACTCCTCCAGTTCTCAGGAAGCCGGCTCATGGTCAACCTTTCCGGCTTTATATTGCTGCTGAGGACAAAGTGATCGGAGCTGCCTTAACTCAGGAAGCCGAAGGACAAGAGTACGTCATCACATATCTGAGTAGACGTTTGCTGGATGCCGAGTCAAGGTACAGCTTTGTAGAAAGGTTGTGTTTGTCTCTTTACTTTGCCTGCACCAAATTGCGCCATTATCTGCTGTCCAGTGAATGCAAAGTCTTTGGTCAGACCGATGTTCTCAAACACATGATACAAAGGCCGATTCTCAGTGGACGAATCGGCAAGTGGGCGTACGGGTTGATTGAATATGATTTGGCTTATGAACCACTAAAATCTATGAAAGGCCAAATTGTAGCTGACTTTATTGTTGAACATCGGATTGACCTGGAGCAAGAAGCCGGCTTAAATATTGTGTCGGCTGTACCGTGGAAGCTTTATTTTGACGGCTCAGTCTGCAGCAGCGGACAAGGAGTTGGCATTGTGTACATTCACCACACGGTACTGTTTTCGAAGCCTCTTGTCGTCTTGACTATTTATGTACTAACAATGAAGCCGAATACGAAGCACTTTTATTCGGGCTAGAAATCTTAGTTGACGCAGGGGTAACTCATGTCGAGGCATATGGAGATTCGTTGCTTATTGTCCAGCAAGTGGCCAAGATTTGTCAGTGCAACAGCGGATCCCTCAACATGTACCTTGACAGATGCCTGGATATGATTTCAACGTTGGATTATTTCCACATATCCATGTTCCTAGGCAAGACAATTGGCTTGCCAATGAGTTGGCGCAACAAGCATCCGGCTATCACGTCAGTCGTGGAATGTTCTTCATCAGGGAACAGCCGACAATTAATGTTGCCAACTTGAAGGAAGCCAAACAAAAAGCCGGCTTGTTGAGCCGGCTACAGAAGAGTCAAATGTTGCCAACTTGGAGGAAGCCAAACAAGAGGCCGGCTTGTTGGATCCGGCTAAGGAGGCAAATGACAACTTGGCGGACGACTGGAGACAACCTTATATTGATTATTTACAAGATCCAAGTCGAAAAACAGACAGAGCAGTTCGGCGCTATCTCTCAAGTATACATTGGTGGATGCCGCCTTATATCGCCGAACAGCTGATGGTCTTCTTCTAAAGTGCTTGAATGAAGACGAAGCTAGAGTTGCCATGGGAGAGGTACATGATGGTTTATGTGGAACACATCAGTCGGCCCACAAGATGAAGTGGATGCTCAGGCGAGCAGGTTTTTATTGGCCGACAATGATCAATGACTGCTTCAGATACTACAAGGGATGCGAAGCCTGCCAGAAGTTTGGAGATATTCAGTTGGTGCCAGCTTCACCTCTTAATCCAATTATAAAACCGTGGCCTTTCCGGGGTTGGGCGCTTGACTTTGTCGGCATGATCCATCCGCCTTCATCCAAGGGGCATCGGTTCGTATTGGTGGCTACTGATTATTTCACCAAGTGGTCTGAAGCAGTACCTCTCAGAAACATGACCCACAAGGAGGTGATCCAGTTTATTACAGAACATATCATCCATCGATTCGGCATTCCGCAGACTCTTACCACAGATCAAGGTACTTCCTTCATGGCTAAGGAGGTGAAGCAATTTGCCGAATCACTTGGAATCAAGATGCTCAGTTCATCTCCCTACTATGCACAAGCCAACGGACAAGCTGAGTCAAGCAATAAAATCTTGATCAAGCTGATCAAGAAGAAGGTACAGGACCATCCAAGGAGGTGGCATGAAGTACTGTCCGAAGCATTGTGGGCTCACAGAATCTCAAGGCATGGAGCAACAAGGCAACTCCTTTTGAGTTGGTATATGGACAAGAAGCCGTTTTGCCAGTAGAAGTGAATCTGGCTGCCTTGAGGTTTGCTAAGCAAGATGACTTGTCGGCTGAAGACTACTGCAGCTTGATGATGGACAATGTTGATGAAGTAGCCGACAAGCGTGTTATTGCCTTGAGAGAAATCGAGAAGGAAAAGTTGCGGGTGGCAAAAACTTACAATAAGAAGGTCCGGCTAAAGACTTTCAAATTGGCGACTTGGTCTGGAAAGTTATATTGCCAGTTGGCTCCAGAAGCCGGAAATTTGGCAAATGGTCCCCAAACTGGGAAGGGCCGCTGCGAGTCGCGAGAATAGTACCCGGCAACTCTTATCTGGTGGAGACATTGGAAGGCAGCATGTTGCCTCGAGCTATCAATGGGAAATACTTGAAGAAATTCCACCCGAGCGTGTGGCAAACTGCATGAGTTGCACGTATGGCCGATATACATATATCGCCCTTAGCATATGGCCGATGAGCTTAAGCATCGCCCTTAGACAAAAACTTCTACATTGAATATTTTCTAGTACGCAAGCTCTACTAGAAAACAGGGGGGCATGTGTTAGCACCCGTTTTTGGCAGATTGCCAGTTTCAGGTTCAAGGAAGATTTGGCGGCTTAAAGAAGGCAGCAAAGAAGGCTAAAATGGTGATCTGGGAAAGTTTCCAGGAAAAGACGGCCGGAAGAAGGCAGCCAATAATCCGGCAACTGGAACAAGGCGGAAGCTGGATTCGGGAGTGCAAAGTTGCCTGAAGACATAGCGAGCTAAGTCAAAGGAAGCAATAAAGGTGGCAAGCCAACTTTGTCAAAACAAGGTGGCAAAAAGGAAGTCAACGTTGTCAAGACAAGGCGGCAGAAAAGAAGTCAACATTGTCAAGACAAGGCGGCATAAAAGAAGCCAACTTTGTCAAATACAAGCCGGCAAGTCAACTTTCCACCGATCAAGGCAGAAAAATAGAAGACAACTTTCAAGGTCAAGATCAAGGCGGAAAACGAGAAGACAACTTTCTAAGATCAAGGCTGGAAAATGGAGGCAACTTTCTAAAAGAAGCCGGACAGATGCTGAAATCCGGGTCTAATACGAAGCCGATCAAGATATCTCGTCTCTAAGGAAGAAGGCAAGTTTGAAGCCAATACGGAAGGGAAAAAGGCAACTTTCCAAGTAGCCAGCAAGTTGGAAGCCAGTACGGAAGGCAAAAGGCAACTTTCCGAAATAGCCAGCAAGTTTGAAGCCAACGTTGCCGGCCAAAAGTTGCCTATTTTAGAGATGGATTCGACTTAGACTATGATTTGTAAGCCTTGTAGAAGTCCATTACTTGTACGGGAAGTCCAGCCGCCTCATATATATGTGAGAGGTGACGGCCGATTGAAATTAAGCAAACAATCGACAACCTATCAATACAACCTACTTTTATCTCCTCAAACCCTTGTTTATGCTTCCGTTGTTCGGCGACTTCGCCTAGATTTCGCCGGGTATCGAAAACCGAGCTAAGAGCGGCCAAGTCCGGCTTAGTTCAGCCAATCGTCGCCGGCTTTCTCAGACGGGGCTTCCCGAGGGGCTGGGGCATCTGGTGAAAAAACGCCTGCTTGCTGTCTTGCGTATCGCGCTGGAAGTAGGCCTCCCGTGGGGCGAGTTGCGGAGTATCTCCCCCGGCACCGCGGGTACACGAGGACGTGTTCGTATGATGCGTTTCTAACGCAACACCATGCTCGAGCTTTTCATGGGAATCACCCCAACGTGTTGCTCAGCGGCAGGAGAATGCTGACACGGACACGGAGATGGAGATGAAGGGGAAGAAGAGATGGCGAGCCGAGCCGATTTGCCGCCGATTCCCCTCTGCCCTTCTCCTCCACCATGCCCGCCAGGGCGAGAGAAGCATATGGTCGCTGCTGAACCAAGGGAGAGGCCGATGATGTGAGTTTTTCCTTTCCTGGTTGAAGCTTTTTTCGCACAATTTTCCTTCAATTTGAGGCTATTTTCTGTTCATTAATTTCCTGGTGCGTTCAATTGTTGTTTGGGTGATTGCCAACTGCAGTGAGAACAGGGGATGGAGAAAGGGAGGCATGGATGGAGACGGAAAGGAGAGAAAGCCGAGGGAGATGGAATAGGAGACCCACGACGGTGTGTCGCATCTCTGAGCGGCCCTTGCGATGGGAGAACAAAATCCTCCCAAGCCTGTCTCCGAGCAACGCCAACCTACACAGCAAAGTGAGCCCCTCGGTGTTTTTTCCTTCAAATTTTGCAGCAAGGACTCACGGTCTCTGCCCTTAGTCTGTACATCTTTTTGAATAAAATCTGAAGCTGCAGGCCCTTCTAACACTGAACTAGATGTTTATTGTTTGCAGGTCTATTTGGAAAGTGATTTCTCACAACCATGATGTAGCGGGAGATATCAGTGGTTCTATCATGTGGACGTACATGCATTCTTTGTTGTGATGTTCAGATGTAAGTTTTGATAGCATCCCATGTTTGAATCAATGAAAGCAGCGTTCAGTTTTGTATCTGAGTCATAATTGCTTGCAATAAACTGATATTTAAGGAATCAAGCAATGTATTACTGTACTTGGATGTTAATTTTGGGTGTTAACAACACTTAGCATTGATATTTCTTTTCTGTACCCTACTGTAGAGTAATAATTTTGCATTTCTGTCTTTTTGGTTGTGCATTTGATTTTACCCTCCAATTCTTATGTTCAGGCATATCTTGATGTTTGAGCAGGTAATGGTTGGACATTCTAATAATTAAATATCATGCTACAAAGAAGCCATTCATTTTTTGGCTCATAAAATATGTTCATAGGGCTAATTATTCTTACCTAAGATTAATAAGCTTATACCGGGCTTGTGTGCTGCCGGTGTGATGCATAACTAACATCAACAAGTTTCATTTGCTTACAATGTAAATGCAATTTGGAATAGAAAATTCTTCACAAAAGCAGGAGCCATGAGGGTGTCTCTTTCTTGATCTGTGTGGTATGAAAGAATTAAGATTTGAACTATCCTTTTCAGATTTGGACTGGTCGACGCATGCGTTGGCCTTGCACCGTGTTTTGGCTTCTTTGCATCGCGCCCATTCACCACCTTCATTGCCATTATTTTCCTACATTGTATGCATCTATGGTGCATCCAAGCTAGATGAGGACATTCGAGTTCCCTGGCCTCTTTTGCTACAGATTTAGGTATGCTCTATCTATCTGCTCGCTATTGTCATCTCGGGATATCAGATTATTTGGCTCTCTTATTAATTAATTAATATAAGAATTTTGGCTGCAAAGCAGCGTTCAATCTCTTTGTATTCAGCAAATTGGACTGCTACAACATGCAGTTGGTTATGCTTAGATGACAAAGGAATATATTTTTTCTTTTTCAAATCAACTGCTACCATATGCATTTCAATATAAGCTCCACGTTCTATTTATGTTTGCAATTTGAATAGCTCATCCTTGAATATTTATAACTGACTTGCTAATCCATTGAGCATCGCCGCATATAGTGTTTAGATGTTAATATCGAGCGTAGAAGTATGTTCATTGTTTTATATCTTTACTAGAACAAATTTACCAAATTTCAAAGAGATGGTGATAGAGTATGTTAGGTTTCTCAACCTGATGAGGTGGTAAAAGTTAAAGTTTCACCTTATGTCTATTTTTGCGGTGATCAGCTTTATCATTTACTAATTTAACGGTAGGGCCATTAAAAGATTTTAAAGGATGGTTTTGAGGGCATGTATTAATAAACATATTAATGTATCTAAATACCCTGCACCTTCTGCCATAGGTTTTCCATTATTCCAGAAATACAAATGTTTCCTCATATAGAGTCAATTAGTTACATTTAGTAAAATGTGATTTTTTTACAAACTGCTTATAGTTTCTTTTAGTCTGCAGTTTGCCTATTTCTTTCACTGTACCATATGTCAAAGAAAAAACGGTGTTCATGCATGGTCGTAGCTAGGAATAATGCTCATCCCAGCAGTAGCAATGTTTCCATATGTATATGAATTAAGTATGCTCATTGAATGTTTGCTACATTGGTCAGGGATTATTCCAAGGCCATATGAGCTCCTCCTATTGGTTAGTGTTTAAATTTCAAGAAGAAACAAAAAGAATTCTGTAAAATGCATTTGATTGCTCCTTTGCTGGTATTTGCAGATATACCAACATGATACACCAACCTGTATGAGATATAAACCTGTTGAGTTTATCTCAGAAGCCAAGTGGCATGACAAATGAGCTAAATAGTGACATTGAGCTCGAGAGTTTGCTCCCTGAAATGGTAATTTCACTTCGGTAGCCACCACTCTTTCATGCATATGTTTAATTGTTTTTAGAAAAAACTCTGCATTTCTAATTGAATTGTGTAATGGTTAACGTGCACATTACAGCCCCGTCTTATTTATCAGTTTTCCTTAATAGACCATGTACATCTGATCGTTGAACCGATTACTTATTTGTGATTCTCGGTGTGTTGGCAACTATTATTTTCTGGTTGCCACTAGGTGTTTATATTTATTCTGCTTTTAATGATGAGCTTGATTCACTAACCTGCAGTTTAGAAACTTCAAACTCATTTTTTTTCTGTTGCGTTTCAGGATGTAGACTTACCTGGAGTTATATTTACCACTGTGTAACAATGTATAGGCTAAAAGTAAAGATGTTCCTAATCGCCTGGATCTGATCTTTGTTTCTTTCGGATTGTTTTTTTCTGCTCTCCGTTCTTTTTTATGTCTCTTTTCGTCTTGCCAGATTGATTTTCCGGTGCTTTTTCCTGTTGGATTTCTCCTCTTGCTTTTTATTGGGTTTGTTCTTCTTGGATCTGATCTTTTTTTTTTTGATTTCTGCTTCTTTTTTCTCACTCATGGCTCTTTTTGTTGTTTCCGTGCTCTGTTTGGGCTAGCTTTTTATTCTCTCTTTGGTTCGTGCTTTTTGGGTTTGCTACATTCTCTTTTCTTCACCTCTGTTCGTATTGTTTCTTATTTTTTTCTGTTCATAGATCTTCCTGGCTCTTTTGTTTTACCAGTCCTTGGTTTTGTGTTGCTCTTTGTCTCTCTTGGATTCTTACTCTTGGTTTTTGTTGCCTTTTTTCTTTTTCGTTATGATCTGCTTTCTTTGTTTCAAATTTCCCGTCAGTTGTTCTTGTGGCTCTTTTTGTTCTTTGCCTGCTCGATTTGGGTTCGCTTTCTAATTTCTCGTGGGTTCTTGCTGTTGGTTGCAGTTTGTGGTTTATGGGCTTCGCCTTTCCTTTTTGAGCTATGTGATCTTGCAGTTTGTGGGCTTTGCTTTGTTGTTGTTGCTGGAATTGGGATTCGATTTTCTTGCTGGTATAAGATTTGGGATTTGAAAGAGATGTTTTCTGGATTATGTTCTGAGGCGTGTTGTTTCCTTTGGAATTGAGATTCGGTTTGCTTGCTGGTATAACCATGGATTTTGATCCATGGTATCTCATTCTAGAGGTGGTCTCTATACGAATGTTATAGGCAGTTTGGTCCAGATGCAGATAACTTAAGTTGTTGGTGTATGACTAGAATGTGGTTTATGGTAGCAGTAGGTTCGTGCTGATGCATATCAGGTTGCAGGGAGATATTATGTTTGTGCTAGGGTGGAAATGTTTTTTAGTTTGGTTCTGGTTCAGATATTTTATGTTATTCCTGTGTGCCTAGACATGGTTTATGTTGCCAGCACACTGGTTTTGTTGTACATTTTGGAATAGGTTGTGTCCCTATTTATTTTATGCTGAACTTAGCCAGTGAATAAGCTGAGCTGTTTATTTCTTACCTTGGTAGCTTTAGTTGTGTGTATGGCCACTTTTGTCAGCGATATTGCTCAATTATCTTTCTACTTTAGAAACACTGGTTTGATTAGTTAGTATCTCTTTTCTTTCAGTGAAACACTTTTCATGTGATCATATAAATATCAGATTAGGTCATATTTCGGTTTCCTTTATGATAAACACATGGTTTTGTTTCGTTGCATTTTCAGCAGTGTCTGTGTTGAGTACTTATTTACATTTGCTTTGATGTCGGAAGTTTAGCACATCAATTTGTCTGTTTAAAATGCATTCATCATTGCCTTATGTTCTTGCGTACATCTTTTCTGGGTCATCTTAGTATTGATCCCATTGGTTACAGCCTTACGTGTTAACTCTTTGTTAATGGTAGTTGCTGGATGCCTATGTGGATTTTCAGTAAAGCGCCACCTTTAAACTATAACCAGCTCATGTTTCTCATGGTGCTTTTTGAGTTACACTTCTCTGTTTGAACTTACTTATTATGCTACTCTATTGAATATTCTTTTATGGATATCTCACTTAACTTCAGAGTGCAAATCTAGCCAGATTGCTCTTTCCAAACATTGACTAAACTAGGCAGTAGAAGGCACACTATTAGTATATTGGTTTTGCACATGTGGCACCAGCATTGCTGCACCATACTATGAACCCTATTAATGAAATTGCTTTGGTTTTACTTCACGGTCAGCTATCACCTAAAAAGATGTGCTGGGAACATCCGATTTGACAATCCAGGACCTATTATGCAGATGCTCAAAAGAATGTGGACATAGAACCATTTCCACAGGAATATGTTAAACATATGAGGTACCATCAGCTCTTTACCCTCAATATATATAACACGTTGTGCTAGAATGAATACTATGAACTGTGATGTTTGCTTCAATGTGTACACTGAACAGTTGAGGTACATCTCATATTTGGTCTAAATCTGGAAATCCATGTATGCATGCTGATGCGAGAGAAGCAGCGATGGTGGCGCAGAGTATGAGGCTGCCCGGGAAGATTTCTTATGCTTTAGGTACATCTCATCTGTGATCTAAATCTGGAATTCCATGTATGCATGCTGGCTAACTCATTGATTTTTCGATATTCATTTAATTAGGTACCATGGATATGAAGTGGTTATGTTGAAATCATTATCATTATTTATCTCGATCAAGCAAAAGGATGGAGTTCTACAATTTCCAGAGCAGATAAATTTCTTATGGTTCAGGTACATTTTGCTTAGTACTGAGTATTCAGTTACTCCAGTCGCTTCAACGGCTTTAGCATGTTCATGCCTTTTCTTCATCGGGGCTAGCTGTTTTTATCCTTGAGAATTTTGTGAAATTTTACTTCTTTTGTTAATAACGTAAACAGTTGTTCATGTTTCTCACCAAATGATTTGATGGTTTGATATTATTAATCTTGCTGTAACTTCCGATTAAGTATATTTGCTACACAGTAATACCTTTAGTGATTATTCTCCGTTTGATGTTATGTTGCATGTCAGAAGTAGAGAAGCGCAGGATTAAAAAACAATATAGAAGAGCAAGATTAGTATAATTTTTTCTACTGTTATGAGGACATCCATTTCACATCCTTCTCAACAGTCGCCCTGTCTTTGTGGAATGTATGGTAGGCATGATTAACAAACTAATAGCGTAGTTATATATGACATTGAACCTACCCTTTCTTTGTGGATGCCTTTATGTGTTTTAACATGGATTCTTTGTTCCTATTAATTTACATGTTATACTGCTATTGGAAACTTAAAGCAATGAAGGTTTTTTTTGGGTATTGTCTTGCTTTTGTTAATATGTCATGCATGTGCTTCCTTGGCATTGAAGGAACAAATAAAATCTTATTATTAATATAGTCTATATTTTACTGGACAAAATTACACACTTCACACTTGACCAGTTTATTTTCTGCAATAATTGGTGACCAATCCTTATTTTCCCTACATTGGCTTCACTTCACACTTAACCAGTTTATTTTCTGCAATAATTGGCGACTAATCTGGATTTTCCCTACATTGGCTTGGTCGACTACATGGTCAGGTCATCTGACCTGTCCCTACGAATCCTTACAGAAGATCAGATCCACCTGCTTCGTGATGTTGTACAATAATCATCTCAGTTACATTGTAAATTACCTCCATTTTTCATTCAATTGCAGCGTTGGTACACATTCTGAAATGCCTTATTCAACCCTTTGCTTTGCAGGAATCTGAACTTTTGGTCCTACATGTTACCTGCAGGTATCCCTGTTCAGCCTTTGGTGAAGCCTTCACTCTTGGAGGCATATCCAAGGTCTTTTTGTTGTCTGCATGCTATGCTGGCAGTTCTCTTACGATTTGTAGATAGTCCATGTTTTCTGAAGTGAAAGATGTTTAGCTCATGGTGTGGTAGCCCGCCGGATTATACTTCTATTGTACGAAGAATATGTTAGGCCTGATGACATAATCTGATCCTCTGCAGTCATATTTCCAGTTTGTATGTGTAATACATTTTGTTTGTCTCCTTGGCAGATGAGTAGTCCATTTTATCTGATATTGTGTGCATCTTTACAATTTATTTCTCCATTATTCCAAGCTTAGTTCCCTGGGAGATGCAATGCTGAGTCCTGGAATATACAAGTCAACCTCCTTTGTTATTCATTTCTTTTTATATATTTTTCCCTTGAAGAAACTCTCTGCTTTTGGTTTTGTAGAATTTTCTCTTTCAATGTACATTCCTACTGTGATTAGGAACTGATACCTATGTTAAAGGTGGCACGCTAATTGTTGACTGTTGTCATATTATTGATAGTTACGTTACTGTTTAGTAAAATGATTACTACTGTGATATATTTTCATGCTCCACTATTTATGTGTTACTCATCTTTGATAGTCTGGAAATGTTGTAATGGAAGACCTATCTATCCAAGAGAATTATACTTTGCTCTAAAATTATGGGGGAACTTATATGTATAGAAATTTTTGACTCGCTTGGCATATTAATCATGCTCACCATAACGTTTTACCAAAAGATTATCACTGTCAAAGGCAGGTGGCGCGCGGCAAAGCCGCGCCGGGGATCTAGTTTATGTTATAGGCTGCCCGCCTCGAAAATGCGTTGTGGCTCCCAACGACGACTGATGGGGGATGCCTAACCGGGTAGACCCAAAACCACGAGTCGGACCACGACACCGGGTGGCACAGAGCCCATCCTAAGGATATCTTCCAAGATACCGGGTCCCAAGGAACCCGGTGGGCCGGCTCGGGAAGGCGGCAAGCTGATATTTCCGAATCAGATGGCAATATTCCGAAGAGTGCGTCTCACGAAGCCGCACTTGTAGCAAGTTAGCTAGCGCCGCCTAGGTCACCCGTCAATCCCTGTAAACCCAAGTCGACTCCCTATATAAGGTCGACTAGGCGCAACCCTAGGGGACAAATTCGTCTCCTTCCATAGCCGCCAGAGCTCCATCACGCTCTAGCGCGCACGCCATTGTACACCCTATCAGATCCAAATACATACAACAAGAGTAGGTCTTTACCTCGCTAAGAGGGGCTGAACCTGGATAAACACTGCGCATGCTACCTCTCCGTGGATCCTAAGTCGCCTGGCTCACACCTGACTTAAGCCACCCCATGGCATCTGCCGTGACAATCCCACAACAGTTGGCGCCCACCGTGGGGCCAGCGATCGCTGGAATTTACTTCATGGAGAGTCCACAACTCGGCACCGGCGTCAACTTCAGCCCGGTCGCCATGCCGAGTCGCGGCGACATCATCTGTGGCTCCTACTTCGAGCACGGCGGGATCGGCTACGTCGCCGACCCGCACACTTGGGGCGCACCCATGCACGCCCCGATCACCCATGCGATGGCCATCCCATTCGGGACGGTCGTCACCGCCTACGTCGGCTTCTGCGGCTCGGAAGAAGAGGGCGTCGCGTACGACTGCAGTGACGATGACGCCATCCCCAGGCCCGAGGTGGCCGACCAGGCCGCCATCGACGCTGCGGTTGGCGATCATGCCACCCGCGCCACGAGCGCCGCCAAAAGCGTCTAGATCTCGGACAACGACGACGACGCCAGATCGATCTTGCCCGTCTTCGACTACGAGTCGAAAGGCTCGACCGATCTGGCTTCGGACGGTAAGGCGACCTTGCAAATCCTCTGAATCCTTCAGGCTGGGAAGATCCAGATCCCGGCTACTGGAGCACATTCGGGCGCCCGGAATTGTGCCTAACCGACTGATTCTCGAACGGCGATTTAATCTTCCACAATAGTCCGCCAAAAAAACTATCAGCTACTAATCTCTCGCTGCTTGGCGGGCATGATCAAAATAGCGTCAAAATGTAACACCATCTCCTTCAGTTCTCCAACACACAGTCCATCGCCTCTCCGTCCCATACCTTCTGAATATATTCAGGCAGGTGAAAGCCAAATTGTTCCAAACATGTATAGATAATTTAGCAACAGTTCACCTTTTAGCATAAATATTGGGGGGAAAATGGACGGTTTGGATCTCTGATTGATGAAGGTACTTTTTTGATCAGCTCACATGTAAAGGATTTTCCACTCCATGTAACATGACACGATTAATCTCTCTGCTGAAGTCAAGTGCAGGAATACAAAAGCTTAATGATTGGATGACTGGATTAAGCAATTCTTCTTGCTTAGAAATCATGCTACTTCTGAACATGTCACATAGAGAATTACCAGTCCATTAACTCTAAACACATCATCAGTTAACTGGTCAAAATCGGATATAAATTGAAGGGAGAAAAAAACTCAGACTAATGTGCTCGTAAGGTATAAAAGATCATTAGAGATACTAGGAAACATACCCGGGGTTGCAACGGGAGAGAAAATTCTGTGTCGTATAGCCGTACAAGGCTTTCTCAAGTTTTTCTTACCCCACGTATAAGCATAATTCATGAGCATAGAATAAATTGACACATAATATCACAAAAAAACTAATTCTACTTTGCTTAGTTGAAATGCAATTAGTAAAAAATTGTACTAAAAAACTTACATGGGAAAAAAAATGTCCGCTTTTATCCGTTTAGGGACGACAAATCCATTGTTCGGAGACAACTTGTCCTGTGCATCCAACTATCCAAGGCCCGGCCAGAAACATACACTGGACATGTTCATTTTGTCCCTTTTTCTACTCTCTATTTTTTTTCTTATTTCATATTCTAGTAACAAACAAACATTTGTACACAAATAAATTCAACACTTAACTTTGATAAATAGAGAAATTTAATTTATGAATTATCACACAAATTTGATCCAGTCTAGGCCGATACTAATTTGATCAATCTTATCTGCATTGCATTGCCAAAAGATTAATTAGCTAGTACAGAGCACATCATCTCTACTATATAATATGTCTTCAGGTGATGGTCCGTTTTTCACTTTCCGGTTTTACCCCTCACTGCTAGGCTGATTTAGAAAATAATTACCACTTTGCCACCGCCAAGTTAAAGCCGATCCGATTTTTGTACGTCGCCAGAAAAACCGGGTGCCGTCGGCATGTTATACGTGTTGTGCTTTGTTTCCTACGACCGATCGGTGTCGTGTGATTTTTTCCCACTCAATCCTTGGGTGTGTGGGCCGTCCCAGTAAATAGCCATCGCACAGCCAAAGATCGATCGCCAATATCCATTGCAGGGTGTGCTTAAGAAAATTGCGTTGCACGCTGTGCTCAAAAGAAAGAAAAAAAATTGCACGGGGCCTAATATCTGCGGAGTGTGACAAGAAACGGTGGTACCAGGCTCTCATTCTACGCCAGGCTGGGCATTGTCGTGGATGCCGACAGGGTGTTCGATGGAATGCCGGCCAGGGACACCGTCAGGTGGAACTCGACGGTGGACGGGTATGTGTCAAGCTGGACCCGTAATGCTTCAGGGAGATGTAAGAGGTGCGGCATGATGGAGTTGGGACCATTGCCGCCCTCGCTTGCTTACTGGGATCGGAGTTGATTCAAGGGCACGGGCTGGAGCAAGACGTCAAGTAGTGTGGTGTCATTGCTCAGAACGATGCCATTGTGGATTGTAGTGACATGATCGGTGGGTATGAACAGCCCAAGCAGATATTTGATTGCTGTGTGCCAATAGAGGCAGGAGACGAGGTGGAAGTGGTCAACAATTTGCGTCGACTGGGTACGCGTATGTGTTGGTGAGCAACGCCGCGCGTGCGTGCCCTGGGCAGTGTGTGTGGCCACCATACAGGCTGCAGGCCCAGCCCCTGGCGCTGCCCAACGTCGACGTTGGTACGGACGGCATGGTTGCAACTTGCAAAGCTCCCTCGCGTGCTGGCCGACGTGCTAGCGACCTGCTCTACCAGCGGAAAAGGATGCCGCGCCTGAGGCATGCACATCCTATATGGGAGCGTTGTCCTCGGCTATCCTGGGAAGGTTCTGGTCGATGAGACGACTGGAGGCAGCTACAACGCCTTCAATCTCTGGTTAATTTGCTGCTTCATAATCTTCTTATATATGCTCACTAATTGGCTGAGCTAAACAATTCCTGAGTGTTCTGCCAAACAACCATCTCTATTCAGTCTATTCTTATATGTTTTACTATATCAGATACACTCAGTTTAAGGTCTTATGCGGATGGACCATTTTTTTTAATATGCATATACCGGATCTGGGATCTAAACAGTCCATGATTTCATGAATTTGGTACAGTACCACTATATTAAATTTGCATTACCATGATACCAAGTCATACTTGTATTGCTGATTTCTCTTGATGATCTGTAATTATGTATAACTGCACTTCCATGAGATGCATTCATTTGCAGATACACCTACTGGAAAAATGGTGACCTCAATCTTGCCATATTTCGATGAACCTGGTGTGAAAAATAAATCATTAAATTGTTTCACAAGCCCGTAGCAACGCACGGGCCTTTTGCTAGTCTGTAGTAAACTACGAAGAGAACCGCACGGCATCACCAATATTGAACGAATTGAGCAAACACTAAAATCCATCATGTTCACGCCGCAGGGAAAGAGAGAGCGGCTGCAGCTGTAGCTAGCACGCGGGGAAGAGAAAGACCGGAGCAAAGCAAGAGAGAGTGAGCAGCAGCAGATGAGAGAACAACTGGTTGTGCTATGCGTGAGAGAGAGAGAGAGCAGCAGCAGGAGCTGCACGCGGGGAAAAGAAAGATCCGACAGCGCGCGCTTGCTTCCGACGAATCCGTCCGTGGTGAATCCCAGGCCATGGTGGATCTGGCCACCGCGATGCTCCTACAGGACAACCGCTGTATCCCCGGCTATGCGCCTTCCACTGCGCATGAGATGAACCAAAGGCAGGTCCCTCCGTGAGCGGTCAATCCCAAATTCCCAACTCTCCAACGGACCGCCGGAGGACGAGCCCCTGCCTCCATGTCGATTGCATCCTACGAGCGGGTTGCCGCGCCGAAGATCAGGAAGGCCACAATGGCCATCACCTTGAGCCACAGGGAGGCAGGGCCGCCGGGCTGCCGCCTCGTCGTGCTAGTCCCTCTGTTTAAAATAGCCGGCTATTGTGTTTAGCGCCGACGATTTCAGAAGCTATGAAAGGCTATAGCCGGGCTATAGCGCGGCTACGGTCTTATAGCCGTTCTGCTAAATAATAGAAAAACAATATTTAGGCATCATATATTTGTATATATTATCAACTAGCAAAATGTCCGTGCGTTGCAACAGGACTATATAAAAATTATTTGAGATCCCAATTAAATTATGGTAAAATATATTCATTGTAATTTTTTGAGTGTGCTGCAACGGGCCTATAAAAAATATTTGAGATACCAACTGGATTATGTTAAAATATTTTCATTGCAGTTTCTAATAAGTTTATTGCCGAGTCACTTGGTCCAAATAAAATGAAACTAAGTATACTTCAGAAAAGAAACTGCTGCATTTTTTTTCTTTTGCCGAGTGTCTTTGTTACAATGCTCAAAGATTGTACATTACAGTTAATCAAACCATTTCGCATAACAACAACTTTGCCAAATGGCAGGTACTTTAGAAAACAAATGTTGTTACTTAATACTAAGACACGGGTTCAGATGGTGTGACAATGTAGTATGTGAACAATGGAATTCTTACTTTTCAAGTACATCCAAATTACAATAAAATGGCAAGGATCGCAAGATTATCTTACGACAATTGTACCGGTCTGATTACAACACTTAAAACTGAAAGAAGGTATATAATAACTGAATTTGGTGGAATCACCTTCACGCTTCAGCTTTTGTTGTCTTTTTAAAAGGGGTCTCTTGCTACTACTAATTCTGATAGTCGTACTGACTTTGCCATCTCTCAGTTGAGGTTGCACGTGATTCTCTTGGCCGATATTTACGGCTTGTCCCGAAACTGATTGTTTAGTTCCAATCCAAATTTCTGATTGCAGAACATCTAGACAACAAAATACTCAGGAAATTAGCCTTCAGAATGTTAAGAGTATCAGCGATTGCATTTGTTAGCTGAATTATTCATGCTTTAGTGAATCCGCAACCACATGGAAGAGTAGAACAAAACACTTATTTATTTAGGGAACGCATGTACATCAAGCAATGTCAGAATGGCAGCTAGACTAAGAGAATTGACAGTGGCCAAGATGAACAGGACAAGATGAACATCACCAGCAATAGAATCACATAACAAGGCATGGACGGAGGGAAGGGCTCGCTCCCATCGGTGTCAGAGGTGGCCCAGCTCGTTCCTATCGGCGCCCGAGGTCTGCTTGCTCCCGTCGTCCCAGGGAGAGCTTTTGTCTTCCGCCGGGCACGGTCGCCACGAAAGCCTCTGGCGAGGGTGAGGATGCGGGAGCACGCGTCGACGGCCGCCCAGGATGGCGAATCGCCTCTACCTCTCTCCTATAAATCCCTAGGAGCGCATCCTCCCAATCCTAGATTGGAAAGAGTCAGAGAACACGGAAGCAAGTCAGACTCATTCACCTCTACAGGGTGGTCGCCGCCGTCCTCCGCTAAACAATCCCAGCGTCGCCACCGTCCGCCGTCGCGAGAGAGAGGAGAGAGGTGATCGGGTGGAGCTGAATGGATAGGGTTGGGGGCTGAAGTGCAAACGTGCCATCTTTTGGACCGCGGGTTGATTTCCTACTTTTCAAGGAACTAAAGTGCAAAACGGCGCGACGTACCACCACCACGGTCGTCTACTCATATTATATAGTAGAGATAATTCTCAGATGCCATGGCTGCTAGCCTGCCACCCACTTGGTTCTATTTTCGGGAGAGAGAGAGGAGAAAAACGAGAAGAATTTAGGGCTAGGGTTGACATTTGGGCGCCGAAATTGAACCGAGAGAGACAAATTTGGCCCGAGCGATACAAATTTTGATCCAAATTTTTTGGATCTTATGCGGGAATATAGCGGCTAAGGGGCTAAATTCATTTAGCCGGGCTATTAGCGGCTATTACCTTTTTAGCCTACGAAGGCCTTATCTATAGCGCAAACACTATCACGAGGCTATAGCCAGGTGATAGCCGGCTATTTAAAACAGAGGGTAGTCCCCGACAATGGAGGCGTCAACAGTTTTTTTATGTCGAACCGTTTATGACTTACCGGTGGCAGAAGGAGGTAATTATTTTGAACTTTAGGGGTAATTTTAATCTTTTTTGTTTTTCTTTAGATTTAGATTAGTAAAAAGGGGTGGAGTAAACCTGTTTTTAGTTTCTTCGAAACTAGTGCCCTCTTCCTCCGCGTGTAGAAAAGGAAGAAATAAATCAATCAAATTACGAGAGGCCTCATAAAGTGCTTCCTTAGGGGTTAAACTTCCATTAGTCCATATTTCTAGAAAAAGTATCTCGTGTTTTTCACGGATGAGGCACCATGGAGAGGGCGATGCGTCGAGCAGAGCACAATCTCGACGTGGATTCAGGTGAGTCACAATCGTCAATTTTTTCTCTACTCCACACATAAAATCAAAATTACATTGTGTCTGTGTAATTTTGGAAGAAATGAAATCTCCATTTCGACTAAGGTTCCGAGATATATGGAGTTCGACCGATTAAAGGTTACGAACAAGTCGGATACCACACATCTACATGATGAGGAGGCGCATGCCATAGTTGATGGTCAACTTCAATTCCATCTAGTAATTAGAACTTCTCGACAAAATAACATAACTAGGAACACTATGTTATCTCCATGAAAATCTTCACAGCAAAGTTGTGGCGGTTAAATAAAAATAACAAATGATATTAGCAGTGATGTGTTAATTACTGAACTCTGTATTTTTAGTTCACAGGAATGGAAAACTTAAGTCAACTGCCCATGTTCAGACTGTTGGTACAATAGAATCCCGAACTACTGTCAGTAAACCCTCTAGTACAAGTTCAATCTTTTGCTAGAACTGTACATCCATTCGATGTTACACTATCCTATATTAGCATTGCAGATCTATTATCATGTAAGTTCTTGGTTACATTACAATGGTAAGTTATTGCGAAAAATAAACATTATAATGACTGGAATGTTTAGAGGCAATCACACACACCTGATGACCGTGGTGGCATCAATGTAGGACATACTTACTGTATTTCCAAACTAACACTATACATATCAATAACACTAAACTCGGTGTTATAAGTTCACATGAATGGGAAACTGAACTCAATTGCACATGTTCAGATTGTTAGTGCAACAGAATCCAGAAGTAGAGTCAATAAACCCTCTGAGAAGACGAATTACATGCACACGTTCAATCTTTTGATAGGACTGTACATCTATGAGCATTGCAGTTCAATTATAAAGGTACGTTTTTGCTTACAGAGGCAATCACACCCACACCTGCTGGTCTGGGCCCGGTAACTGTAGAGCTGTAGTTTTTACTCTTTCTGAGAACTGCTGTGTCTGAAGCAGCCTCTTTACCTTTCGCTGGCATGTAAAAGACTCTGATGGTTTCGTTTTCGAGTGAAATGGAGCCGGGGAGAGCCTCCCTGTTAATCTAAAAAAACACATGCTGGTCTGCAACCGCGGTGGCATCAATGTCAGGCGGCCGGGCGAAGACACAGCGGACAGCCTCGTGCATGGTCTGCCGGGAGACGCGCTGCAGCAGCTCTCCCTTAGCGCCAGCCTGCTGCACGACGCGGAAGCAAGCGCAGACGTGGCGGTGGGAGAGCTCCGGCGCGGTGCGCGCGCGGACGCAGGCGAGCAGCACCTGCAGGCCTCCTATGACGGTAGGTCGGTGACCTCGAAGCGGCATCTCGTCATGGCCTTGGCGACGGCGGCCATGCATGGCCGCGGCGGCGTCGGGCGCGTCGGCGCCGACGAGGTCGAAGTATAGAGCTGATTCCCTGCTAGCGTGATCAGAATTTCGTCCTCAATTAGTCCCATACCGCTACATGACGGGCAGTTACACCAGCATAATTACCCACAGTTACACCAGCATAGTTACACCAGCATAATTAGCGGTCGTGAATTCATCGCCGAGCGCGGTGGCGAGCGCTTGTGACTCCAGCTTAGGAGGGCTAAAGAGCTGGTGGGCTTGGTAAGCGGGCTCGAAGCCCATGTCGAAGTCGCAGTGTCACAGTCGAGGGCCGGGCTGCATCGATTGCAAATGGCCGGCCGCAGCCACACATAGCGCGGGGTGTGCACACGGCCCACCAACGTCGCATCCCCTCTGAAAAACATACTGCCTATGCGTTCGTGGCCTGTTCCGGTGCCCGTGGACATAAAGTTCCACCTCCCGTGGAGGCCGGCCTGCAATCGAGCTGATTTCCCGGCTTACTTACTAACTCTGGACACTAAAAAAAAAAGGAAAGATCATTTGTGACTTGGCCCCTGGCTGCTGACTGCCGTGCAGTGACTGGCCGGGCGTGTCCGCCGGCGGCGAGAAGGACCCCGTCGGCTCTGGCGTCGGAAAGGGGGAGGGTGGGTTTCTCCACCTGCGCTATCCTCTCAAGATTGTGGTCATTGTGGGCACTCTGGACTAGCTGTCCGAAATACCCGATTATGCTTAACACAACGATCCCGTGATCAGTATGTCGTTGCACATAATCCGAACGGAATATCAAAGTTTACATCCATTACAATACCGAATTAAAGTCTTACACATACGGTCATTTAGACCAAGTCTTACATAGGTGCCTTCATGGGCCAAACCAGTTTATTAAGCGGAAGCTACGGCATAGTAGATAAACACGTCCTAACGACAACCCGACAGGCAGCTGACTTATGGAGATCCCTAGTTCGCGTAATAGTCGCCATACTCCTCTTCGGCATAGTGCTCCTCGAGATCTAGCTAAGACAATAGCCAGGGACGAAACCAATATGAGTACAATTGGAATTGTACTCGCAAACTACTCCAACTTGAACATGCACTAGTTATGTTTTTATTTCAGAAGACTTTTATTTATTGGAAACATCTCTATATCTTTATTGAAAAATGTAAGAAATTTTTTATAACTTTCCTCCAACAAAACAACATTTTAATCAAGTCTCCCAAAACTCTTCCTTTTCCGACCATAGCCCTTCATGGTCAATTTACCTCCAACAACCTTATACCGATCCGTTGGTATAGTTGTCTAAACATTCTCCACTTCATTTTCTTTTTTTAAACTCAAAGCTTTTCAAAAACTTGCACATGGTCTTAGGACAGCCTTCCAACTGTCCATTACCGAGGACTCGGCTATTCGAATAGTTTTACACTCTGCAGAGGTAGCACGCTTTTCCCACATCCATCCGGTAACTCATCGTGTCAGCCACGTCCCGCCATACAAGGTGTATGCGAAGTTGAGTCACCGACCGTAGCCTGTCCTTTGCTCATGCTAGTATAGGACCCTGCCCGTATGACACTTTCCATCAACACCCAGTCCAGCCCTTCGGAATCTAAGTGTGAGGACTCATAGTTCTTCCCGGCGACCCAAAGGTGGCGTCTTCAATCCTCTTTCTCATTTTAGAGGACCCAGGTCAGGGGTAGGTCATCGAACCATCCCCTCATGGAACGGAGTCATCTCCGTTGTTGAGCCATCCCATACTAATATGAACAAATTATATGACTACGCCCTTACCCATATGTGGGTAAATGTGGTCGCACAGGGTAAGATTGGTCGTCATAGTACTAGGACATAATGTGCATTTTTCATAAACATCACCATCCTCCATTTCTTCACTTCAACACCGACATCTCGGCATTCCACATCCATACAAGTGTTTTCAAAGGAGTTTTGATGAAGCAATATTTTTTTCCATCCTACAATTTTATATAAACTATCTTATACTTCTACATCTGGTGGCAAAATAGTTTTTCATATACTCTTAAAAAGGTTTTCTCAAAATTCTTGCTACTTATGAATAAATGATGTTATCAACGTAGAGGCATATATAATTGGGTGCAAGCTCAGAGAGTATCTTTCCTTGCTCAGCAAAGTTCCCGGGGTCTTGCTCTTGTGGTTCAAAGTACTCCCCCTCCTCGCAAGTCCCGGGGACGATCTCGTCTAAACGTCAAATAAACAATACAAACAATCACTACACTACTCAATCAACATCACAACATTACAAATCTTAAACTTTACAAATAGCTACTGCACACACAAGGCAAACAATTTAGGTTCAAATTAAGTGAATTTATCCATTATTTAATTATGTCTTAAATATGGCAGAAACTAGTTGTACATGTTTAATTGTATAACTCAAGTTCTGTTGGTCACAAAAATACAAACTAAAATTCTACAGATAGCTACAGATATTTAGAAAACAACACAATTGGATTGGATTCAATTTGAGTTACCAAATTTCCTACACATTTGTTTTATTCCAGAAGCTTGCTAAACAAGTTTTAGCTACTGCCTAAGTTTTGTTGATCCAAAAATTAAATCCTTTTAGGGGTAACTAACACTGATTAAATTTGATCTAGAAAAATTGGTTCTAACTCATTTGGGTTAAGCATTAATAATCTATAATTGTTATAGTGCAGAAGGGTTCGCTAAATTCAATCTAATGCTAAACAAATACTACTACTTAATTAATTCTACAAAAAATAGGGAAGCTAAGTGTTCACAGTACCAAGCTAACAAAATTGGATCTACTTCATTTGGATCAATAGAGCAGTAGAAACAATCAAGTTGGTATTTTAAACCTTTTGTGTCACTTTAATTACTACACATTAGTTATTAATCCAAACCAGATGAAACCAGTTGGGTTGGATAAACAATTTCATAAGATTTCCAGAACATTTTGATTCGATTTATTTGGACTTATAAATCTCGAGATATTGAATTTCAAAGTTAGGTCCAGTACTGAATTTCCAGAGAGTTGAAATTAGGTTTTAATTCATAACATTGGATAATGTTGAGGATCCTGACGGGTGGGGTCCACTCGTCAGTGACTCAAAAGGAAACGTCTCCCGTGCGGAGAATTATTTAAAACGCTGACAGTGGGGTCCGCCCGTCGGCGCCTCATCTAACTAATTAGTTCGCAACCGTTGGATTAGAAATCCACGGTGCATGTTTCAAAACAACGGCGACGACCACGACTGGGCGGCGCCGCCGTGCCATAGACGGCAAGGGTGGACGGGGAAGCACCTGGGGTGGTCAGCGACGGTGGATACGGTGGCGTTCGATGGCGGAGAGCTTGGGGAAGTTCGTGGGGGTGAGTCGCGCTTGTCGGAGACGGCCCGAGCGTCGACGACGAACTTCTCTGCTTCCACGGACGCGTCCCGACTCCGGCGAGCTCCTGGCGATGATCCTGTGCACAGTACAGAGGGGAAACAGAGGCGTGTGAGTGCGGTTGTGACAGGCGTGCAGAGAACCAGAGAGAAAGGAGGGAGAGAGCAGCAGCACGGCATGGCCGTGGTCGTCTTCAACCTCGGCTCCGGCAGCACTTGGCCGTGCTCGACCAAAGTGGCGAGGGCTGCGACTGCGTGCTCGCCCTCCTGGAGGTGCACGAGTGAGTGGAGAGCAAGGGAGTGAGAGTGGTGAAGTGTGTGGAGAATGCGAGGGCTTGGGGGTGCTTTTAAGCTCGGCGATCGGTCTACGGTGGTCGTGGTGCACGCGTGGTGCAGAGGGTGGGAGAGCTCACCATTGGCGGGCTGTACTACGCGGCCACGTCGAAGAACGGCGTTAGATGTCAGCGGAGTGAGAATGAGCGCGTGGAGACGAGCACAGTGAGCTCGGGGTGGTGACGGTCGTGGGCGCTCGAACGGCGCTCGACGGAATGCGTTCGTCAGGGATGACCTCCGAGGCACTGCCACTATGTCCTGGGGGCCGCAGGGGAGCTGGGGAGTGGCTGGGCGGTGCCACGCGCCGAGGGGTGCAGTGGAGACCGGAGTTCGTCAGCGATGACCTCCGCTCGGCATGGCGCACGGCGAGCACGGACGCGAGCTAAGTCGCACATGTGTGGAGCTTCTGGGGCGACCTTATCTAGTCCAGCAGGTGCGGAGGGGCAAGTGGGAGTGGAAGAGCACGGTGTTGGGCCACCACGGCGTCAACACCGTCTTCCTCCACAGTGGTGGCCACGGGCGGCATGGGCGCGAGCTCATGCCCATGGCCACGACTCCAACTAGTCAATGTGCACGTTTCCTTCGTGCCCTGATGGGTGAGTGAGGTGAGAGTGATGAGTGGGAGCAGGTGGGGTGTGGGATTTGCTGAATTTCGCTTGAATTTGGTTGAATTTGATTCGGATTTGGGAAGTGTTCACCTCTGCCCTCAAGCTGTTCGACAGAATGTCCAAACCAAATCCAAATTCAAATTTCTGAAAATTATTTTCATAATTTGCTTCTTATAGATTTCTAAAGATTTGTGGTTCTGTTTTGGTATTTAATTTGCAAGTGTAGCATAATACATTTCATGATTTAAATAAGATAAAGAAAGAAATAGAATTTTAAATTTGGACTTTTGAAATTATTTGTTGGAGAGGGAAAAGTTGTATGAATAAAATGAGAGTGATTACATCATCACTCCTCTGAAGTTTGTATGAAAGAAATTTGATTTCTCACTTTGAGAAATTGTATGACACTTGTCACATTGTTTTGTTGTTTTAACTTTTAATTTTGTTTTCCAAGTTTTTAACAAGAACAAACAAGAACACAATCAACAAGGGAACAATCAACACTTATAAAGCAACAAAAGTTTTTTTGTCGGTTCTTAATTTTTGACTAATAATACTTATTACAATTTTGGGATGTGACAAATCCTTCCCCCCTTAAAATAAATCTCGTCCCGAGATTTGCTAGGCTTAGGTACTAAGGAGGTTTGGGAATTCGCTTCAAAGATAGTCTTCACGTTCCCAAGTTGCTTCTTCTTCGGAGTGGTTAGTCCACTGGACTTTGTAGAACTTGATCGCGCGCCTCCGGGTAAGACGAACATCTTCGTCGAGAATCTTGACGGGTCTCTCACGATAAGTCAGATCATGGTTCAGGTCGATGGAGAGGTGGTCGATGTTCTTGAATACATCGGGCTGGTCGGGAACTTCAAGACATTTCCGGAGTAGGGAAATGTGGAAGACATCGTGAAATTCCGATAACTCTGGGGGCAACTCCAGCTGATAGGATACTTCTCCTCGACGGCCAGTGATCTTGAAGGGTCCAATATATCTTGGTGCTAATTTCCCTTTGACATGGAAACGCTGCATACCCTTGAGTGGTGTCACTCGGAGATAGACATAATCTCTGACGTTGAAGGTGACATCGCGACGCTTGGAATCAGCGTAGCTCTTCTGACGGGATTGGGCAGTTTTGAGACGCTCACGGATAAGTTGGACTTGCTCTTCAGCTTCACGGAGAGTATCCGGTCCAAACAATTTGCCTTCTCCGGTGTCGGACCAATTCAAGGGAGTACGACACTTCTTGCCGTAAAGTGCTTCAAACAGGGCCATTTGCAGACTAGACTGGTAGCTATTGTTGTAGGAAAATTCTGCAAACGGAAGGCAATCTTCCCATTTGGAACCATAGGATAGAACACATGCACGAAGCATGTCCTCTAATATCTGATTCACCCGCTCAGTTTGGCCTCCGGTCTGAGGGTGATAGGCTGTGCTAAAAGCTAACTTGGTTCCGAGGGCTTCATGAAGAGATTTCCAGAATCTTGAAGTGAATTGCGTGCCTCGATCAGATACAATCTTCTTGGGCACTCCGTGCAGGCTTACTATTCTGGAAATATACAAGTCCGCTAACTGAGCGCCGGTGTGAGTGGTCTTGACGGGAATAATATGGGCAACCTTGGTCAGTCGATCAACGATGACCCAGATCGAATCATGGCCTCGGTTGGATCTTGGAAGTCCGGTAATAAAATCCATTCCAATTTCATCCCACTTCCATTCAGGAATTTTCAAAGGTTGAAGCAATCCAGCGGGTCGCTGATGTTCAGCCTTGACTCGCTGACAGATATCACACTTGGCCATGAAAGAACTAATCTCTCGCTTCATTCCATGCCACCAAAATCTCTCACAAAGGTCTTGGTACATTTTTGTCCCGCCGGGATGGATTGAATAAGGGGTTTCATGGGCTTCTGCCAGAATTAATTCCTTAAGTTCCTTGACATTGGGCACACAGATACGGCCATTGAATTTCAACACTCCCTCAGCATCTTGGTAAAACCGGGTGCTTTGCTGAGAGAAATCTTCCTCTTGATTCCTTCAATGCTTTCATGATCCTTTTGGGCTTCCTTGATTTGATCCATCAGGGTTGGGGCTAACTCTAGATTGGCGAGATAACCATGGCTAACAAGCTCTAGTCCGAAATCTTCAAACTCCTTGAACAAGGCTGGTTGTTCGGCTTGGATCAAGGCATTCAGGGTGCAAGGCTTGCGACTAAGGGCATCGGCAACTACGTTAGCCTTTCTGGGGTGATAATGGATCCCAATATCATAATCCTTGATTAATTCCATCCACCTCCTCTGTCTCAGGTTCAACTCCTTCTGGGTGAAGATATACTTCAAGCTCTTGTGATCCGCATCGATCTCGCAGCGATGTCCCACAAGATAGGGACGCCACGTCTTAAGAGCAAGAACAACAGCAGCTAACTCCAGATCATGGGTTGGGTAATTCTCTTCATGCGGTCGCAACTGTCGGGACAAATACGAAACTCTTGGTGACGTCTGGCATAATTAGGACTGGGCTTGAAGTCAGCCTCTTCTTTAGTTCTTGAAAACCATCTTCACACTTCTGAGTCCATTCGAATTTCTTGTCCTTCTTCAACAGTTGGGTCATGGGCTTGGCTATGCTGGAGAATCCTTCAACGAACTTGCGGTAATAGCCCACTAGTCCGAGAAAGCTTCGGATTTCAGTCACACTAGTGGGGGCTTTCCAGTCCACGATGGCTTGAATCTTCTCCGGGTCAACAGAAATTCCTCCAGCAGACACAACATGTCCGAGAAATGCCACTTCGCTAAGCCAAAACTCACACTTGCTAAGCTTGGCATACAACTTGTGCCCTCGGAGGGTCTCCAAAACTAGACGCAGGTGTTCAGCATGCTCTTCTTCAGTCTTGGAGTAGATAAGGATGTCGTCGATAAAGACTACCACGAACTTGTCGAGGTACTCCATGAAGATCTTGTTCATGAGATTCATGAAATAGGCTGGGACATTGGTCAGGCCAAAGGACATCACGGTGTATTCAAACAAACCGTAACGGGTGGTGAAGGCGGTCTTGGGAATGTCTGACTTTCGGATTTTCAGGTGATGGTATCCTGTCCGAAGATCGATCTTGGAAAAGACTCGGGCGCCGTTCATCTGGTCGAACAGATCCTCGATCTTGGGAAGAGTGTACTTGTTTTTAATGGTCACGTCATTGAGCTTGCGATAATCCACACACAGGCGTGTGGTACCGTCTCTCTTATCCACAAAAATAATGGGTGATCCCCAAGGTGAAGCGCTTGGGCGCACAAGACCCTTGCTGAGCATATCAGCCAACTGCTTCTTTAATTCAACCAATTCTTCCAGATTCATCCGATAGGGTCTCTGGGATATAGGGGCTGTTCCCGGAATAAGTTCAATCACGAACTCTATATCTCGGCCTGGCAGCATACCAGTCAATTCTTCAGGGGAAACATCTCGGAATAGGTGAACAACACGGATCTCATTTAGGGTGGGTCGAGCTATGCCCTCATGGCAGCCTGGCCAGGAATGGCTGGTTTCAGACACATACTCTACTTCGACTCCATTATCTGAAGTGAGGGAAACAGCTCTTCTGGCGCAGTCAATACGACCTTGAAACTTGGCTAGCCAATTCATCCCAAGTATAACATCTATGCCTTGGGTTCCTTGAATGATTAGGTCGGCTGCAAATTTTTGGCCTCCGATCTCTATGGCTGAATTGGGACAGAACCTCTTGGTTTCTATGGTGGAGCCAGGGATTTGTATACTCATAGGTTTAATTAGGAAGCCTTCTGCTAAACCTCCCTTAGAGACAAATTCCTCGGGAACGAAGGAATGGGTGGCACCAGAATCAAACAGAACAGTTGCAGGTACTGAGTTGACAAAGAACGTACCCAACACAACATCTGGCGCATCCTCGGCTTCTTCAGCATTGATGTGATGCAGACGGCCCTTGGCAACAGCAACATTTCTGCGGGGTGCGGCATTCTTGCCATTTCCAGCACGGCCTTGACCAGGGTTTGGTGCCTGTGCATTGGGGCGCTGAACATTCCTCTTTGGATTGGGGCATTCTCTAGAGTAGTGACCCTTGGTGCCGCATTCAAAGCAGACAACATTGGCGCCACGGTTGAAGTTGGTGAAGTTTCCTCCGGGACGGTTGTTGTCATTGGGGCGATTGAAGTAGTTTGGGCGGTTAGGAAAATTGGGGCGTGGAGTTTGTGGTGGTCGATAAGCAGGCTTGGATGCCGGCTGAAAGATACGAGGCTTCTGGTTGCTAGAACCTTCCTGAGCATTCATCCTCCTCTTACGACCTTCAAACATGGACTTGCGCTTGATCTCCAGCTGGATGGCTTTGTCCACAAGTGACTCCAAATCACGGAAGTCATGGATAACCAACGCACACTGCAGCTCATCATGAAGTCCATTCAGAAAACGCTCCATCTTCTTCTTCTCGGTGTCGGTGTCGTCAGGAGCATACCGAGATAAGTCGGTAAACTCATCAAGATATCCGACCACATATTTACTTCCTGCCTCAGCTTACGGAATTCATCCTTCTTCCTCTCAATGAGTCCGCCGGGAATATGCTTCTTGCGGAACTTGTCCTGGAACTCAACCCAGTCGATAACATGGCCAACTTGCTGGAGAGCCTTGATAGCTTCCCACCAAGATAGTGGGTGGCATACAGAACCTTCTCATTTGCTCCCACCGCAGCAACTTCCAGGTTGTTCTCGATGCTGCGAAGCCAATCATCGGCTTCCAGTGGGTGAAGTCCCTTGGAATAAGTAGGTGGGTTAGTTTTCTGGAAGTCGCTTAAGATGGATCACTGATTTCCATCGCCATTGCCACCATTGTGGTTGTTGTTGTTGTTGTTGTTGTTGTTGACATGAGCGGCAGCGATTTGCTGCAGGGCGGCGAGATGAGCTTGATGCTCCTCCCTGGCAGCTTGGCGCTCCTCCATAATGAGCGCAAGGAGTTGGGCGGAGGTCGGGTTTGGTGGTGGTGGCGGGTTTTGGTTGGAGGTGTTGCGAGTGTCCACCATCCTGAAGTAAACAGGCTATAAGAGACAAGGTAAGAAGGTTTCAACTAAGGGGAAAACGATTAAGTCACAAAGGGGTTTGATTAGTTAAGGACAGTATTAAAAAGATTTTGCAGAGATCAAACAAGACTAACATATTTATACAACAAAAGCATCCCATCTACGAGTTCACAGCATCAAGCTTACAACATCACCCTACATCTAATGTACATAATACATGGTTTCAAAAGAGCCAACACCTAGACTCGACTAGCGATAGGGGGTCGACATAATCCTACGGTAGTGCTCAAGTCACTCGCCTACTGAGGTGGAACCTCAGGCTCAACTACGTCAGCGTCGGACTGGTAGGCAGGCTCCTCCGGGTCCTCCTCCTCGTCCTCGAGAACTGCCTCGAGTGGCTCCTCCTCCTCGTCAACTAACTCCTCCTCGTCGTCCTCCTCCTCATAGTCCATCTCCTCCTGGTAATCCTCATCGTCACTGATGAAGGCGCTGTTCTCCCTGCGGAGATCCTCGCCCTCCTCCTCCATCTCGTTCGCCTAGTGCTCCATATCCTCGATCATCTCGTCCTGCTCTGCCACCTTCTTGCGGAGCTTGGCGACGATCTTCTTCAGCTGGGTCCTCCTCTAGAGAAGAGCGATCTTCTCCTGTCGCAGCTGCGCCCACTAGTACAAAACGACACATCGGATACCCCTCTATGGAAACGGCAGGCATTAGGCAACGGAGAATCGCGCTTTCCGCGCGGCCAGTGCGTACAAACCTGACCTGGGCCGTGGCTGGCCCGTCAACATAGGTAACGGAGAAAGTATTAACTCCGTTACCCATATTATTGGCAACGGTCTTAATTCTGGCTCCGTTTCCGATATGTGCCTCTATAGCAACGGAGACTTTTGTGTGTCCGTGTGCAATGTGGACACGTTCCATCTTCGTCGAATTCGATGCGAGCGGAGTAACTGCTATGGCGTAGTGGCGTAGTGGCATAGTGGCGCCGCGGCACCGCCCACTACTCCTTAAAAACCCACGATCTCCCTGCTATCTCAGTACGCCACTTCGCCGCAGCCATGGATACTCCTAGCAACTCCTCGGGCGTTCGCCGCAGCAGTTTCCCGCTTTCGCGGCACCGCCCACTACTCCTTAAAAACCCACGATCTCCCTGCTATCTCAGTACGCCACTTCTCCGCAGCCATGGATACTCCTAGCAACTCCTCGGGCGTTCGCCGCAGCAGTTTCCCGCTTTCGCTGAATTGGAACCGCGTCGTCGTGCCGGAGGCCGTCGCGCAGAGGCACTGGCAATATAGGAGGCCAGTGCCCTGGTCAAATGTTAGCCTCCCCGCTGGCTGGCGCATCAACCACAGGAGGGTGCCTATGCCGCCGGAAGAGGACGCGGGATCCTCGGGCGCCCGCGACCGCAGCCGCTCGCCGCGGCAGAGAGACGCTCGTCCGCGGTCGCTTGGATGGAACCGCGTCATCGTCGGGCAGGCCGTCGCGGAGCGGCACTGGCAATATAGGAGGCCAGTGCCATGGTCAAAGGTTCGGCTACCCGGTGGCTGGCACCTCAACCGTGCGTCGGTGCCTATGCCGCCGGAAAGAGTTGAGCTGCTTCAGAGCCGCCGGCTCCTCCTCCCGCCGGAGCTGCGCGACGATCCTGCCTACGACGTCGACGAGATGTGGGAGGGGCGCACGGGCGGCGATGACATCGTTGGCGAGGAGCCGCGCGACGACACGGACGACTACGCGGCTCTCCTCGCATACGAGCAGGAGAAGGCGGAGGCCGAGGAGTAGTTATAGTTATTTATTTTTATGTTCTTCAACTTCAATACTAGTCGAGATCAGTATAAGCCCAGTGTGTCAGTGAAAAAATCAAAGGAAACGGTTGTTTACACCCTCCGTTTCCGATGTTCTACTTTGCTATAAATGCGCCCTTCGCACAACCCTAAACTCTATCGCTCAGTCTCAGCCTCACTCTCAAAGTGTGGCGGCGCCTCCACGCAGCACCAGATCTTAGCTCCACCGTGGCCGCGCGCATCTCCCTCCCTCCGACCGTGGCGGCGCGCATCTCCCTCCCTCCGACCGTGGCGGCGCGCATCTTCCTCTCCTCCGACCGTGGCGGCGCGCATCTCCCTCCCTCCGACCGTGGCGGCGCGCATCTTCTTCTCCTCCGACCGTGTCGGCGCGCATCTTCCTCTCCTCCGACCGTGGCAGCGCGTACCCGTTCTTTGCTCCACCCGGGCAGATCTCGTCGCCTGATCTGTAGCTGGAGGGCGCATGGCGTGTCGATCCGAGGACGACGAGGATGACTACGTACTCCCGCTGCCAGATCCAAAGGTAATACATCTATTTGTGACCGGCCATCGTGCCGACGAACTAGGGTTGTTGTCATTGTTCTGCTTAGGTTTTCTTCCATAGGACACTCATGAACAGAACTAGAACTAGGGTTGTAATACATCTGAGGACGATGAGGACGACTACGTAGTGTCGCTCGAAAAGAACATAACTAGCACAAATCGGTAGTGTATGAAACTCATGGCTGACTTATCTCCTTTGCAAAACAGATGTACATTTCGGTGACACTGTATAAAAAGCCGGGTCCTTAGCCAAGGTGCGCTTGTCGTCCGGCATAATTGTTGGTACACAACAACTATGCAATGGATTTGTAAGTTTGTTATTCTGTCTTATGCATCCTTTTGTGTTGTATGTCCTTTATGCTAGATGTATAGTGAGCTAACATGGAGTCATATATTCTCTCTTTGCATTTCAGTGACCACTTTACAAAAGAGGCACCTTCAGTACATCAGCACTCGCTTATTGCACTATGTGCAGAGCATGGTGCTGATCCGTTTAGCTCATTTAAATGATCTAAATACAAGGTCGGGGACAAAGCGGCGAGTTGATTATATTTTGGCGACACCGTCCAAGAAGAAGATTGAATTCATGAACTCTAACAGCAAGTCATGAAGATAAATTAAGTTGGAAATGACAAGGATAAGTTTAGAGAGGCATGACATAGATAGATTTAACTAGACATGTCAATGATAGATTTAGAGAGGCATGACAATGAAGATAAGTAATTGGTTGTCTTGTGATGCAATGTATCGGTGACATTTGTTATACCTTATGAATGAATTTGTTACCATTTTTGTGCTTCTGCTGTGAAATTTTAAATGTCCAGTGCCAAATCTATTCCTGCTCTAGGCTTATGAAGAAATCTCAATGCAAACGAGCAGAAACAGAATCTCCGTTTCTGATGTCCAGAAACATCGGCAACGGAGACTGGATGGCAACCGTAGCCAAAATCAAGCCTCATCGGTGACGGTTTTTCTTGTCCATTGCCGATGAGAGCCTTCACATCAGTGACAGGGTCGGGGACACGGACCCTTTTTCCGTTTCCGATGGGCTTTTTGGCCCATTTCCGATGTGTCGTTCTGTACTAGTGGCCTCACGCTCGCGACTCTCCCTGAGCGTGATGCGCTTAAAGCGAGCTCGAAGTCTAGCGCTCATCAGATCCTCCTGGGTGCGGTAGAGTAGGGCCTCCATGTCCAGGATGTAGTCTCCAAACGTCGGGTGTAGAGGGGCTGCAACAGGGTGTCCATCATCGTCACGCCTCCCGTAGAACTGAAAGCGGGAGTTCACCAACTCCGCCTTGTGCTCCTCACAAAGCCGGGCCAGCAGCCTCTGCATGGCACGACACAGTCCGTCGTCCCAGTGGCCGTCCATGGTGGTGAAGATCAGCGTCCTGGATCCGGGAGACTTGATGTTCCCCGAACAGACGACTCGACGAGCCAACACAGGTTCCCGTTGCCGAGAGCGTCAACCTGGGCTCCCTTAAACTCTAGAGCGGGGCGACCCAACAGCTTGCTCAACTCGAACAAGTCTTTCTCGAACATCATCTTGCTATCCTTCTCGAGTTGAAGGAACTCGGTGAAATGGAGTGCCATCTACAATTTTAAGCAAAATTTTAAGTTAGTGAGATGACAAGTGTACCAAAATTTATATTTAGTGAAATAACAAGTGCGCAAAATTTTAAGCTTAATGGGATGACATGTGTGCAAAATTTTAAGGGTACAAGGAAAAATGTAATACTTAATGAGAATAAAATTTTGCATAAGTGGGAGGATTGGAAGATAAGCAATTTTCGAAAATACTTCACTCCTAAATTTTAGAAATTAACTTTTGTAACACCTATATAATGACCATGCTAATCTAGGGTCTCTTAAAGTCAACCTGGCTCTGATACCAGCTCTGTGGGCACCCCGGACTAGCTGTCTGAAATACCCGATTATGCTTAACACAACGATCCCGTGATCAGTCTGTCATTGCACATAATCCGAACGGAATATCAAAGTTTACATCCATTACAATACCGAATTAAAGTCTTACACATACGGTCATTTAGACCAAGTCTTACATAGGTGCCTTCATGGGCCAAACCAGTTTATTCAGCGGAAGCTACAACATAGTAGATAAACACGTCCTAACAACAACCCGACATGCAGCTGAATTATGGAGATCCCTAGTTCGCGTAGTAGTCGCCATACTCTTCGGCATAGTGCTCCTCGAGATCTGGCTAAGACAATAGCCAGGGACGAAAACAATATGAGTACAATTGGAATTGTACTTGCAAACTACCCCAACTTGAACATGCACTAGTTATGTTTTTATTTCAGAAGACTTTTATTTATTGGAAACATCTCTATATCTTTATTGAAAAAGGTAAGAAGAATTTTTATAACTTTCCTCCAACAAAACACCATTTTAATTAAGTCTCCCAAAACACCTCCTTTTCCGACCATAGCCCTTCATGGTCAATTTGGCTCCAACAACCGTATACCGATCCGCTGGTATAGTTGTGTAAACATTCTCCACTTCATTTTCTTTTTTTAAACTCAAAGCTTTTCAAAAACTTGCACATGGTCTTAGGACAGCCTTCCAACTGTCCATTACCTAGGACTCGGCTATTCGAATAGTTTTACACTCTGCAGAGGTAGCACGCTTTTCCCACATCCATCCGGTAACTCATCGTGTCAGCCACGTGTAACATCCCAAATTTATAATAAGTTGTATTAGTAAAAAATTTGCAACCAACAAAAACTTTTGTTGCTTGATGTGTGTGTTGATTGTTCCTTGTTGCTTGTGTTGATTGTTTGCTCTAGATAAAAACTTTGAAAATTAAACTAAAAGTTAAAACAATCAACAATGTGATAAGTGTCACATAATTTCTCCAAGAGAGAAATCATTATTTCTTCAAAACAAAATTCAGAGGAGTGAACATATACTCACTCCCATTCTATTCCTAAAACTTTTCCCTTTCAAATAAATATTTCCAAAAGCCTAAATTTAATTTCTATATCTTTCTTTATCTTCTTTAAAACATGAAATGTACTATGTTGCTATTGCAAAATAATTTCCATGACAGAACCACAAATCTTTATAAACTTATGTGAAGTAAATTATGAAAATAATTTTCATAAATTTGAATTTGGTTTTGGTTTGGACATTTCGTCGAACACCTTGAGGGCAGAGGTGATCTTCTTCCAAAACCGAATCAAATTCATTCGAATTCGAGCAAAATCCAGCAAATTTCTTCTTCCACCTGCTCCCTCTAGCCCCACTCACCACCCCCACTTGCCAGAGCACGCTGGAAACGTGCTCATTGACCCAGTGGAGTCGTGGCCATGGGCATGAGCTTGCGCCCATGCCGCCCGTGGCCGCCACTATGGCCGTGGACGACGGTGGACGTCGTGATGGCCCAGCGCCGTGCCACTCCACTCCCCTCACCTCTCTGCACCTGCTGGACACGCTAGGAATGCCGTAGAAGCCCAGAACACGTGCGACTTAGCTCGCGCCCGTGCTCGCCGTGCGCCATGCCGATCGGAGGTCATCACTGACAACCTTGCATCTCCACTGCACCCCTCACCGCGTGGCACCGCCTAGCCACTCCCCAGCTCACCTGCGGCCCGCAGGACATAGTGGCATCGCCGTTGAGGTCATCGCTGATGATTTCGTTCCGTCGAGCACCGTCCACGCACCCACTGCCGTCACCACCCCGAGCTCGCTGTGCTCGTCTCCGCGCCACCATTCTCCATCCTCTGGCCCCTAACGCCGTTCCTCAACGTGGCCGCGTAGTATAGCCCACCAATGGCGAGCTCTCCCACTCTCTGCACCTCTCCTACACCACGACCACCATGAGCTGAGCTTCGGCCTTATAAGCGACCCCAAGCTCTCGCATTCTTCTTCCACCGCACCACTCTCACTCCCTTTCTCTCCACACTCTCTCGTGCACCGCCAGGAGGGCGGAGCCGCTGCTGCTGAGTTGCTGCTGCCCGTGGCCATCTCCAAGTTCGACCGTGCCCGAGGTTGAAGACGACCACGACCATGCCGTGTTGCTGCTCTCCCCCTCTTTTCTCTCTGGCTCTCTGCACCCCTGTCGCAACCGCACTCACACGCCTCTGTTTCCCCTCTGTCTTGCGCACAGGATCATCGCCAGGAGCTCGCCGGAGTTGGGACGTGCCCGTGGAAGCAGAGGAGTTCACCGTCGATGCTCGGGCCGTCTCCGTCAAGCGCAACTCACCCCACGAACTTCCCCAAGCTCTCCACCATCCAACGCCGCCGTCTCCGCCATCGCTAGCCACCCCAGGTGCTTCCCCGTCCTCCCTCGCCGTCTATGGCACGGCAGCGCCGCCTAGTTGTGGTCGTCGCCGTTGCTATGAAACCTGCACCGTGGATTTCTAATCCAACGGTTGCAATCCAGTTATTTAGATGTAACGCTGACAGGCGGACCCCACTGTCAGTGTTTTAAACATTTCTCTACGCGCGAGTCATTTTTGGTTGAGTCGCTGACGAGTGGCCCCCACCCGTCAGGGATTTGAACATTATCCAGAACAGAAAGTTTTTCTAATTTGAATTCACTAGAAAAGTCAGTACTTGACCTAACTTTGAAATTCCATATCTCAAGATTCATAAGTCCAAATAAATCAAATCAAAATGTTCTGGAAATCTTATGAAATTGTTTGACCAACCCAGGTGGTTTCATCTTGTTTAAATTAATAATTAAAGTGTAGTATTAAAAATTCCACAGAAGGTTTAAAATACCAACTTGATTGTTTCTACTGCTCTATTGATCCAATTGAAGTAGATCCACTTTTGTTAGCTTAGTACTGTGATCACTTAGCTTCCCTAATTTTGTCAGAATTATTTAAGCAATAGTATTTGTTTACCATTAGATTAAAATTAGCAAACCCATCTGCACTGAATCAATTATAGTTTATTAATGCTTAACCCAAATGAGTTAGAACCAATTTTGTTAGATCACATTTAATCATTGTTAGTTACCCCTAAAAGGATTTAATTTTGTGATCAACAAAACTTAGACAGTAGCTAAAACTTGTTTAACAACCTTCTGGAATAAAACAACTAAGTAGGAATTTTGGTAACTCAAATTAAATCTAATCCAATTGTGTTGTCTTCTAAACATCAGTAGCTTTCTGTAGAAATTTAGTTTGTATTTTTGTGATCATCAGAGCTTGAGTTATGCAATTAAACATAAATAACTAGTTTCTGCCATAGTTGAGGCATAATTAAATAATGGTTAATTAAATTAATTTGAACTCAAATTGTTTGCCTTGTGTGTATGCAGTAGCTATTTGTAGAATTAAGTTTGTAATGTTGTGATGTTGGTTGAGTAGTATAGTGATTGGTTGTATTGTTTATTTGACGTTTAGACGAGATTGTTGTCGGGGCGTACGAGGAGGGGGAGTACTTTGATCAGCAAGAGCCAGACTCCGAGAACTTTGCTGAGCCAGGCAATCTACTCTCTGAGCTTGCACCCAATTAAATATACCTCTACTTTGATAACATCATTTATTCATAAGTACCAAGGAATTTTGAAAACCTTTTCACAAGTACATGAAAACTATTTTGCCACCCTATGTAGGAATATAAGTTAGTTTATATAAAATTATAGGATGGGAAAAATATTGTTTATTCAAAACTCCTTTGAAAATACTTGGATGGATGTGGAATGCCGAGATGTCGGTGTTGAAGTGAAGCAATGGAGAATGGTGATGTTTATGAAAAATGCACATTGTGTCCTAGTACTATGACGACCAATCTTACCCTGTGCGACCACATTTACCCACATATGGGAAAGGGCTTAGTCATATAATTTGCTCATATTAGTATGGGATGCCTCAACAATGGAGATGACTCCGTTCCATGAGGGGATGGTTCGGTGACCTACCCCTGACCCGGGTCCTCGCACAATTGGTGGAGGATAGAAGGATGTCCCCTATACACCGCCGGGCAGAAGTATGAGTCCTCACACTTAGATTCCGAAGGGCTGGGTTAAGTGTGGATGGAAAGTGTCATACGGGCAGGGTCCTATACTAGCATGAGCAAAGGACAGGCTATGGTCGGTGACTCAACTTCGCATACACCTTGTATGGCGGGACGTGGCTGACACGATGAGTTGCCAGATGGATGTGGGAAAAGCGTGCTACCTCTGCAGAGTGTAAAACTATTCGAATAGCCGAGTCCTCGGATATGGACAGTTGGGAGGCTGTCCTAAGACCATGTGCAAGTTTTTGGAAAAGTTTGAGTTTTAAAAATAAAACGAAGTGGAGAATGTTTTATACAACTATACCAACGGATCGGTATAAGGTTGGTGGAGGCAAATTGACCATGAAGGGCTATGGTCGGAAAAAGGAGGACTTTGGAGAAATAAATAAAATGGTGACTTATTGAAGGAAAGTTATAAAATTCTTCTTACCCCTTTTTCAATAAAGATATAGAGAAGTTTTCAATAAATAAAAGACTTATGAAATAAAAGTAAAGTCATGCATGTTCAAGTTGGGGTAGTTTGCGAGTACAATTCCAATTGTACTCACATTGGTTTCTTTCCTGGCTATTGTCTTAGCCAGATCTTGAGGAGCACTACGCCGACGAGGAATATGGCGACTTCTACGTGAACTAGGGATCTCCATAAGTCAGCTGCCTGTCGGGTTGTCGTTGGGACGCGTTTATCTTCTACGCCGTAGTTTCCGCTGAATATTTTGGTTTGGCCCATGAAGGCACCTATGTAAGACTTGGTCTATATGACCGTTAAGACTTTAATTCGGTATTGTAATGGATATAAAGTTCGGTATTCAGTTCGGATTATGTGCAACGACAGACTGATCACGGGATCGTTGTGTTAAGCATAATCGGGTATTTCGGACAGCTAGTTCGGGGTCCCCCACAGAGCTGGTATCAGAGCCATCCTGACTTTAAGAGACCTTAGTTAGCATGGTCGTTAGATAAGAGTTACAAAAGTCAATTTCAAAAAGAAATGAGTGAAGTATTTTTGAAAATTGCTTATCTCCCAATCCTCCTACTTATGCAAAAATATTACTCTCACTAAGTACTACCTTTTTCTATGTACCCTTAAAATTTTGCGCACTCGTCATCCCATTAAGCTTAAAATTTTGCGCACTTGTTATTTCACTAAATCTAAAATTTTGTACACTTGTCATCTCACTAACTTAAAATTTTGCTTAAAATTGTAGATGGCGCTCCATTTCACCGAGTTCCTTCAGCTTGAGAAGGACGGCAAGTTGATGTTTGAGAAAGACTTGTTCGAGTTGAGCAAGCTGTTAGGTCGCCCGGCTCCAGAGTTCAAGGGAGCTAAGGTTGATGTTCTCGGCAACGGGAACCTGTGTTGGATAGTCGAACGGCGCTCGACGGAATCCAACTAATAAGTACGCAACCGTTGGATTAGAAATCCACGATGCACGTTTCAAAGCAACAGCGACGACCACGACTGGGCGGCGCCGCCGTGCCAGAGACGGTGAGGGTGGACAGGGAAGCACCTGGGGTGGTTAGCGACGGCGGAGACGGTGGCGTTCGATGGCGGAGAGCTTGGGGAAGTTCGTGGGGTGAGTTGCGCTTGTCGGAGATGGCCCGAGCGTCGACGACGAACTTCTCTGCTTCCACGGACGCGTCCCGACTCCGGCGAGCTCCTGGCGATGATCCTGTGCGCAGTACAGAGGGGAAACAGAGGCGTGTGAGTGCGGTTGTGACAGGCGTGCAGAGAACCAGAGAGAAAGGAGGGAGAGCAGCAGCAGCACGGCATGACGGGCGGACCCCACTGTCAGCATTTTAAATAATTCTCCGCACGGGAGACGTTTCCTTTTGAGTCACTGACGAGTGGACCCCACCCGTCAGGATCCTCAACATTATCCAATGTTATGAATTAAAACCTAATTTCAACTCTCTGGAAATTCAGTACTGGACCTAACTTTGAAATTCAATATCTCGAGATTTATAAGTCCAAATAAATCGAATCAAAATGTTCTGGAAATCTTATGAAATTGTTTATCCAACCCAACTGGTTTCATCTGGTTTGGATTAATAACTAATGTGTAGTAATTAAAGTGCCACAAAAGGTTTAAAATACCAACTTGATTGTTTCTACTGCTCTATTGATCCAAATGAAGTATATCCAATTTTGTTAGCTTGGTACTATGAACACTTAGCTTCCCTAATTTTTGTAGAATTAATTAAGCAGTTGTATTTGTTTAGCATTAGATTGAATTTAGCGAACCCTTCTGCACTATAACAATTATAGATTATTAATGCTTAACCCAAATGAGTTAGAACCAATTTTTCTAGATCAAATTTAATCAGTGTTAGCTACCCCTAAAAGGATTTAATTTTTGGATCAACAAAACTTAGGCAGTAGCTAAAACTTGTTTAGCAAGCTTCTGGAATAAAACAAATGTGTAGGAAATTTGGTAACTCAAATTGAATCCAATCCAATTGTGTTGTTTTCTAAATATCTGTAGCTATCTGTAGAATTTTAGTTTGTATTTTTGTGACCAACAGAACTTGAGTTATACAATTAAACATGTACAACTAGTTTCTGCCATATTTAAGACATAATTAAATAATGGATAAATTCACTTAATTTGAACCTAAATTGTTTGCCTTGTGTGTGCAGTAGCTATTTGTAAAGTTTAAGATTTGTAATGTTGTGATGTTGATTGAGTAGTGTAGTGATTGTTTGTATTGTTTATTTGACGTTTAGACGAGATCGTCGCCGGGACTTGCGAGGAGGGGGAGTACTTTGAACCACAAGAGCAAGACCCCGGGAACTTTGCTGAGCAAGGCAAGATACTCTCTGAGCTTGCACCCAATTATATATGCCTCTACGTTGATAACATCATTTATTCATAAGTAGCAAGAATTTTGAGAAAACCTTTTTAAGAGTATATGAAAAACTATTTTGCCACCAGATGTAGAAGTATAAGATAGTTTATATAAAATTGTAGGATGGAAAAAAATATTGATTCATCAAAACTCCTTTGAAAACACTTGTATGGATGTGGAATGCCGAGATGTCGGTGTTGAGGTGAAGAAATGGAGGATGGTGATGTTTATGAAAAATGCACATTATGTCCTAGTACTATGACGACCAATCTTACCCTGTGCGACCACATTTACCCACATATGGGTAAGGGCGTAGTCATATAATTTGTTCATATTAGTATGGGATGCCTCAACAACGGAGATGACTCCGTTCCATGAGGGGATGGTTCGGTGACCTACCCCTGACCTGGGTCCTCTAAAATGAGAAAGAGGATTGAAGACGCCACCTTTGGGCCGCCGGGAAGAACTATGAGTCCTCACACTTAGGTTCCGAAGGGCTGGACTAGGTGTTGATGGAAAGTGTCATACGGGCAGGGTCCTATACTAGCATGAGCAAAGGACAGGGTACGGTCGGTGACTCAACTTCGCATACACCTTGAATGGCGGGACGTGGCTGACACGATGAGTTACCGGATGGATGTGGGAAAAGCGTGCTACCTCTGCAGAGTGTAAAACTATTCGAATAGCCGAGTCCTCGGTAATGGACAGTTGGAAGGCTGTCCTAAGACCATGTGCAAGTTTTTGAAAAGCTTTGATTTTAAAAAAAGAAAACGAAGTGGAGAATGTTTAGACAACTATACCAACGGATCGGTATAAGGATGTTGGAGGTAAATTGACCATGAAGGGCTATGGTCGGAAAAGGAGGAGTTTTGGGAGACTTAATTAAAATGGTGTTTTGTTGGAGGAAAGTTATAAAATTCTTCTTACCTTTTTCAATAAAGATATAGAGATGTTTCCAATAAATAAAAGTCTTCTGAAATAAAACATAACTAGTGCATGTTCAAGTTGGGGTAGTTTGCGAGTACAATTCCAATTGTACTCATATTGGTTTCGTCCCTGGCTATTGTCTTAGCCAGATCTCGAGGAGCACTATGCCGAAGAGGAGTATGGCGACTACTACGCGAACTAGGGATCTCCATAAGTCAGCTGCCTGTCGGGTTGTCGTTAGGACGTGTTTATCTACTATGCCGTAGCTCCGGCTTAATAAACTGGTTTGGCCCATGAAGGCACCTATGTAAGACTTGGTCTAAATGACCGTATGTGTAAGACTTTAATTCGGTATTGTAATGGATGTAAACTTCGGTATTCAGTTCGGATTATGTGCAACGACAGATTGATCACGGGATCGTTGTGTTAAGCATAATCGGGTATTTCGGACAGCTAGTCCGGGGTCCCCCACAGAGCTGGTATCAGAGCCATCCTGACTTTAAGAGACCTTAGTTAGCATGGTCGTTAGATAAGAGTTACAAAAGTCAATTTCAAAAACAAATGAGTGAAGTATTTTTGAAAATTGCTTATCTCCCAATCCTCCTACTTATGCAAAAATATTACTCTCATTAAGTACTACCTTTTTCTATGTACCCTTAAAATTTTGCGCACTCGTCATCCCATTAAGCTTAAAATTTTGCGCACTTGTTATTTCACTAAATCTAAAATTTTGTACACTTGTCATCTCACTAACTTAAAATTTTGCTTAAAATTGTAGATGGCGCTCCATTTCACCGAGTTCCTTCAGCTTGAGAAGGACGGCAAGTTGATGTTTGAGAAAGACTTGTTCGAGTTGAGCAAGCTGTTAGGTCGCCCGGCTCCAGAGTTCAAGGGAGCTAAGGTTGATGTTCTCGGCAACGGGAACCTGTGTTGGATAGTCGAACGGCGCTCGACGGAATCCAACTAATAAGTACGCAACCGTTGGATTAGAAATCCACGGTGCACGTTTCAAAGCAACAGCGACGACCACGACTGGGCGGCGCCGCCGTGCCAGAGACGGTGAGGGTGGACAGGGAAGCACCTGGGGTGGTTAGCGACGGCGGAGACGGTGGCGTTCGATGGCGGAGAGCTTGGGGAAGTTCGTGGGGTGAGTTGCGCTTGTCGGAGACGGCCCGAGCGTCGACGACGAACTTCTCTGCTTCCACGGACGCGTCCCGACTCCGGCGAGCTCCTGGCGATGATCCTGTGCGCAGTACAGAGGGGAAACAGAGGCGTGTGAGTGCGGTTGTGACAGGCGTGCAGAGAACCAAAGAAAAAGGAGGGAGAGAGCACCAGCACGGCATGGCCGTGGTCGTCTTCAACCTCGGCTCCGGCAACACTTGGCCGTGCTCGACCAAAGCGGCAAGGGCTGCGACTGCGTGCTCGCCCTCCTGGCGGTGCACGAGTGAGTGGAGAGCAAGGGAGTGAGAGTGGTGAAGTGTGTGGAGAATGCGAGGGATTGGGGGTGCTTTTAAGCTCGACGATCGGTCTACGGTGGTCGTGGTGCAGAGGGTGGGAGAGCTCGCCATTGGCGGGCTGTACTACGCGGCCACGTCGAAGAACGGCGTTAGAGGTCAGCGGAGTGAGAATGAGCGTGTGGAGACGAGCACAGCGATCTCGGGGTGGTGACCGTGGGCGCTCGAACGGCGCTCGACAGAATGCGTTCGTCAGGGATGACCTCCGAGGCGCTGCCTCTATGTCCTGGGGGCCGCAGGGGAGCTGGGGAGTGGCTGGGCGGTGCCACGCGTCGAGGGGTGTAGTGGAGACCGGAGTTCGTCAGCGATGACCTCCGCTCGGCATGGCGCACGGCGAGCACGGGCGCGAGCTAAGTCGCACGTGTGTGGAGCTTCTGGGGCGACCTTATCTAGTCCAGCAGGTGCGGAGGGGCGAGAGGGAGTGGAAGAGCACGGTGCTGGGCCACCACGGCATCACCACCGTCTTCCTCCACAGTGGTGGCCACGGGCGGCATGGGCGCGAGCTCATGCCCATGGCCACGACTCCAACTAGTCAATGTGCACGTTTCCTTCGTGCCCTGGTGGGTGTGTGAGGTGAGAGTGATGAGTGGGAGCAGGTGGGTGTGGGATTTGCTGAATTTCGCTTGAAGTTGGTTGAATTTGATTCGGATTTGGGAAGTATTCACCTCTGCCCTCAAGCTGTTCGACAGAATGTCCAAACCAAATCCAAATTCAAATTTTTGAAAATTATTTTCATAATTTGCTTCTTATAGATTTCTAAAGATTTGTGGTTCTGTTTTGGTATTTAATTTGCAAGTGTAGCATAATACATTTCATGATTTAAATAAGATAAAGAAAGAAAGAGAATTTTAAATTTGGACATTTGAAATTATTTGTTGGAGAGGGAAAAGTTGTATGAATAAAATGAGAGTGATTACATCATCACTCCTCTGAAGTTTGTATGAAAGAAATTTGATTTCTCACTTTGAGAAATTGTATGACACTTGTCACATTATTTTGTTGTTTTAACTTTTAATTTTGTTTTCCAAGTTTTTAACTAGAACAAACAAGCACACAATCAACAAGGGAACAATCAACACTTATAAAGCAACAAAAGTTTTTTTGTTGGTTCTTAATTTTTGACTAATAATACTTATTACAATTTTGGGATGTGACAGTCATGGCGTCAGGCGAAAGAACGTCGGCCGTCCGGTCTTGCAGCCATGGCGACGGGGCTCGCTGGAGAAGGGAGAGGCCGGTGCAGCCCGGCCTCCATCCTCGCGAGCGCGGCCGTGGTGAGCAGCCTAGGTGACGGCGGACACTACAAGAAATATGTCAACTAGTGACCTTTTCTTAGTGACCATAAAATTTTTGGTCATAGATTTATGACCATTTTGAACTCATTGGTCATATCCCACTTGGGAGAGACCAAACACTTAAAACGTATGACCTTTTATGCTAGAAAGGTCATAATTCATTGACACCAATTGGTCATAAAATAGACAGCATTAATCTATAAACTTAATTATAGACTATTACGACTAATTTAATTGGTCACAGTGATATATTGGTATGACTGGACTGACACCTCACCGATCTCGCCTACATGTCAGTGCCTTTCGCCTACATGTTACTGCCTATGAGTCATTTGTGCTTACGTGTCACCACGCTGACATGTAGGACCTGTTGACCGGAGGTGTTGACTGTTGACAAATCTGCCAGGTGGGACCCGCCCCCCCCACCCCACCTGACATGTGGGTCTCGCCCCAACCCCACCTGCCATGTGGACCAGGCCACACCACCGCCACACGACTGACACGTGGGACCCGCCACCGGTCTGACAGGTCGGACCCATCTCCAACATGACAGGTGGGACCAGCCAAGACTGACAGCTCGGTCCCAGCTGCGACCTGACATGTATACAACACTACCACGAGTCCACGAGAAAGGTAAAAGAAATTATGCTACGAGGGGGATCGAACCCACGCCCTCCCATCCGCACAGTTCACGTTTCTGCCACTAGACCAAAGGATCAATAGTGTTACGAATAAACAGGAACCATTTTTGTAGTCTTCAGGCGATCCTGGGCAAAAGCCCATTCCAAGTCGTGTAGGAGATCGAATGGTTCAGCTACGCCGCTGGGCTGGGCCGACCCACCTCGGCTGGGGCTTTTTTTTGTTATTTTCTTTTTATTCTTTTCTGTTTTCTTTTATAACTTTTGATTTTGAACTCCAATTTAACCCAAATAAAATTTAAAAATACTGTATAGATGTCCTCTGTATTGGACACTATTAGGGACAATTTTTGTAAAAATAAAATACAAAACACCCCAAAGCTTAGATATTGCTTTATATAGGGTTCGTGGAATTTCAAAACGCAGTCATAATTGTCGACATGACCGTTCTTAGGTAGGTGTTGAATTTCGCAAAACTCCTGGTGTATCTCTGATGAAATAGCTATTTGCGTACCTAAAAATGGTTTTTTTCAAAAAATCATGAGCAAACTACGAAACAGCTGCAGTTCAAATTTGACCTGCTTCCAACTGAATCAGCAGAAATTTGTCTTTTTCACGAGAGGTGGATGGAAACCTTTTGACACACCGCCATTTGGTTATTTCTACATATAATAAGGTATAATATTTTCTACAAATTATGTGGTGCAATTTTGCAACATAGTTTTGGTAGGTGCTTCACAAAAAAAAACCATTTTTCACACTCGAAAAATGAAAAATGTTTTTTTTGCGCAAGGAATATGAAAACTTTCTTCGGCAACATTGTTCACCGTTCCAATATGCATGCTTGTGCATAATATGAGATCATTTTAACAAACTATTCCATGAATGTGGTGATACGTGCATTTTATATCATCATTCATACAACTCTTAGCATCATATTAGAATGTTATTTGCATTGAATTATCATTATTTTTACATGTTTTAGACGATTTATGGGACTTTCTTACAAAGTTCCTATTTTTGGTATTTAACTTCTGGGAGGCAGAAAACCTCCTTTTTCTTGTTTTTAATGTTTCAGGGGTTACAGGGGTCTAAATAATAAAAGAAAAATTGCACAGCTATTTTTTCATGGAGAACAAGGCAGAGGGAAGAAGACCGAAGAGAGGGGAGACTCGAGGCCCAAGATGGGTGGGCCCACGCGGCCACAGTACCTGGCCGCGTGGGACCCACCAAATGGGGCCTCGAGCACTTCCTCGCCTGGGGCTTTTTATACACGCCTTCGTCCTCCCCGAAAAGTTACGCCCTAATTTTTCCAAGTCCATCCGAGGCCGTGGCGGCGGCGAAACTCCTGATTCTCTCCGGGGGGGAATCAGACTCTGCTGCTCCGGAGTTCCGGAGGAGGGGAAATCACCGCCATCGTCATCACTTCTCCTCCTTGGCGTGGGAGGAGGTCTCTACATCATCACCACCACCAAGACCAGCACCATCTCCATCATCATCTCCGTGATCCACCTCGTTCCCCTCGTAGTTTGAGAGTTGCTATACCCTAGATACTTGTCTTGTGCTACTATTCATGTTTGTGATTGAGTACTTGTCATTATTTGGAGGTGAAGTTGTATTTTCAGATTGCGTTGTACCACTTATGCCACTGAATACCATCATGTTTGCACGTTGTGAGTAGTTCCCGCATGTTCCTGAGGGCATAGGATGAATTGGCAATGATTTATATATGACATGTGTTGGTATTTTGTCAAGTGTTTATCTTTTATGTGATTCTATGATGGTGTTGTGCGAACGTCGACTGCATAACACTTCACCTTTATGGGCTCATAGGAGAACACCGTAGTGTAATGAATTGAGGGTGACTTGGGAGGACACGTAAACCCTCATCCGAGTCATGAAGTTGCATTATGAGGGTATTAGTATCGGGGACCTTAGAGTGTAATGCTATGGTGGGACTTTTTGTCTTAATAATTCTTGTGCAGTCATTTGCTTGGCCACATGATCCATCATAAGGGGTTTAGTTTATTTATTTAGCTTTACCTAAAAATGGCTCCGTCCAAAGAAGATTAAAACTTGACAAGATATTCAACGTGTTGTTTAATAAATCTCTATGCCTAGCATCATCCATGCCGCCCTCGGGAACGTTTGCCACATATAAGTTACACATCACTTGAGCTTGTCCTCTTGCCACATAAGAGGATTGGGCTTTCTCTCTTTGAGAGCTTTCACTTGCTACTATCTGTTATCTGCTTGCAACTATACAACTGAAAATACCAAAAACACTTGCATCTTTTATTGTTTTATTTATCAATCTTGCTAACCAATACCTTCAGCTCCTCGTGGGTTCGACAACCTTTTCTAATTGAAAGGTACTACAATTGATCTCCTGCACTTGGGAGTCATCAAGATACTTTTCTGGCGCCGTTGCCGAGGAGCGTAGCGCTATTGGTAAGAAGTTTGGTAAGGAAACTTGAAAGCTGTTTTATCTCATTATTACTATGGCATTTATGAATCGTGCCTCGCTGCATCTCGCTTTATATGAAAGTGCTTATGCTAATGCTCCTAAAGTGGTTGAAACTACTGTGCCTGCGGTACCTAAAGTGGGATATAAAATTCCCGTAGGTCATGTTAAAAGAATTATGAAAAATCCATTTACAGGAGATGGAACTAAGTCTGCACGTGAGCATATGGAATTAATTGAAGATATATGTGGTTTATTTAGGCTTCCTGGTATTTCTGAAGATGAGGTAAAAAGGAAGTTATTATATTTGTCTTTATCTGTTAAAGCTCGTGATTGGTATAATTCTCTTGATGATGAAGTTGTTATTGAATGGAATGTCTTGAGGAAGGTTTTCTTTCTTAAATATTTTACTCCTAAAGAAGCTTATGAGAACCGCTGTTATATATTTAATTTTTGGCCACATCTGGGAGAGAGTATTACTCAAGCTTGGGGGAGATTAAAGGAACTCCTTCGCAAGAATCCTTGTCATGATCTAACAAGGAAGCTTATATTGATAAATTTTTATGTGAGGCTACCATCGAGGCATAAGGAAATTCTAGATAATTCATCTGGTGGAAGTTTTACTAATAATACTGAACAGGAAGCATGGAATTTATTGGAGACCATTTCTGAAAATACTGGTAATTGGGATCTCGATAAAGGTAATGAGCCTTATTTTGATTATGGATATTCATGTGTAGAGAATTTCTCTACTTCTTTATTATTTAAAATCTGAGTGATACTTTTAATCTTGATCCTTATGTTATGATTGAGATAGCTAAAGGTTTTGCTAAGCATCTATGTGTTCCTCAAAGTGGTTTTGAAGTTTATGTTGAGCCTGTTAAACAATCTATTGTTGTTCCTAAAGTTATTAAACAGGTAGAACCAGTGTCATCCGTGGCAATTGAGGAGTATGTTGAACCACTTCCATATCCAAACCAAGTTAAGAGAATTTACTTATTGTTGTTACTAATAAGAGTAAAAAAGGCGCTCTCAGCCTTATGAGCAGACAGAAGTCAACAGTCAAATTTCAATTATCAAACAATTAAATGAAGAAGACCCTGTTGATGTTTATTTATGTGAAGATGCTACTATGGTCATCAAAGGTAATTCGGCTAAAGTTGGTAAACCTGTTATATCATGCTCTATTGGGACTTCGAGTTATCATGGTCTATGTGATATTGGAGCAAGTATTAGTGTCATTCCTTATTCTCTTTATCTTGAAATCAAGCATGATATTGATCCTATCCTTATGGAAGAACAGGTATGACAATTCAACTCGCTAATAAAGATTATATTAGTCCTTTAGTAATTGTTAGAGATGTTGAAATAATGGTTGGCAAAATAAAATATCCTGCTGATTTTATTGTGCTTGGTTGTCCTCAAGATTCTTTTTGTCCTATCATTTTTGGTAGACCGTTCTTAAACACTGTTGGTGCTGAAATTGATTTGCCTAAAGAGAAAGTGTTTATTAAATGTGCCGGTGAGAAACTTGAGTTCAATTTTTCCAAATTTGCTGATAAACATGTTGTGAAAGAGTCAAAATCTGAAGATATAATTGAAACTCTTGCTCATATAGCTGTAGCTTCAACAGATGTTGTAGAACGTTATATGCTTAATCAAGATGAACCATTTAATGATGAGGAAAAAGAAGCTTTAGAACAAATATTGTGGCAACAACCACCACAATTGCAATTGCATATCCCACCTGATAATTTAGGAGTGCTACCACCACCTAAAGGGGATCCTAGTTTCGAATTAAAACCTTTGCCTGAAAATCTTAAATATATAGGAAACAGACGGGTAAACCACAAGTGCCATAATGGCTCTCCTCTCCTCTCCTCCCCTCCCCGGCGTCCACCCCACCACCTCCATCGCCGGTGACCATGTTCCCCTCTAAGCTCATCCATGGAAGGCCTCATTCATTGGGATTTCTCTCCCGGGCTGGCGCTCGCGGATCAGGTGCGTCGCCGGTTTGGATCTTCGGTCCATTTTCTCCCTTCTCCTTCCTCGAAGGAGTTCTTCCTGGTCGCCTCCTTCTCCTTTGCCTCCTTCCCTCTCTCTGAAGATGCTGCTGCTTTGGCGCTCCAATGCTGTCTTGGCGGCGACGCCATGAATTTTCGTGTGTTCAAACTTAGTGATCGCCGTTTTCGTTTCTCGGTTGCATCCAGTCGTGTTGGGCATTTCATTTATCAATTGAGAGATCGGGTGTGGCCGGATTTCATTTGCCATTTCTCTCTTTTTAGAGGTGATGTCTCTTCTCTGGTGAATTCTGCGGCTGATGCCTGGCTTGCTGCGAGGGAGGTTCATCATGTTCCTCCTCGACCCATTGCTGTGCGGACAAATTTGAATTTTCTTAAAAGTGATGCCCCCCGTTGTGACTCTTCTGCTGCTAATGGCATGGTTAATTCGCCCTTGTGTGACCATGCTCCCTCTGCCGAACACTCTTTGTCACCAGAAGTATCTGAATCTTTTATTCAGTTTGGGAGTTTCAGTCCGATCAGATGGGCAGTGACGCCGATTTCACATGATCAGGGGGTCTCTCCTTCAACGATTCAGTTTGGGCAGGTGCAGGCAGAATTGCCCGGTGAATGGAAGCCCCATGTTTTCAGCCCTAAATTTGCGGGTAGCCTGTTTTGGGAGCAGCGTTTGAATTTCAAATCAGAGAATAATCATGCTCATTATTGGCTTGATCGCATGCTTGATTTGCGCCAGGCTAATTATACGGACAAGGAAGTTTCCTTCGCTCTTAATTTTGATGGCCTGCCTTCTATTGAGACGGCACGCGAAATTATGGGAAGATGCCCTAAGTGCAATGAAAATAGGATTCGTATCCCCGCTTGTGCTTGTATTCGGAAAGGAAAGTCTGTCCTAATGGGCTCGGAGGAACCAATCCAATACTGTTTCAAATGTCTGGGTCTGGGCCATTTTCAGCGTGGCTGCACGAAAGAGATCATTTGCCTCAGTTGTTATGGGCCGGGACACAAAGCTAAATTCTGCCCCATCTACCCATTATGCACCTTCTGTCATCAGCGGGGTCACCGCATAGACTCCTGCCCGAAAATCAAGTGTAGAAAATGTGATAAGTTTGGACACCAAGCAAATGGATGTATTGGTACTAAATCCTGGGTGATTAAACCAAAAATCGCTGACAGAGATTCCCTGCTGGTGGACTCTCCATCTCCCAGTATTTTTCCTTTGGAGGAAGATTCCCCTGCCTCGATTTCTTCCCAGACGGCTTTGGTGCCTTCGGATAATGCCTCTGATGATGCGATTGAGACATGGAACGAGCACATTGCTGTGGTTGAACAAGCTGCTGAAAATCTGATGTCAGGAGTGATGGGTTCAGGCCCTTTGTTTGTTATTGCTGGGGGAACGGATCAAGTTTTCCCCGTGCCCACATTTGCTTGTTTCTTTTCCTTACTTGGATGGCTAATGAAACAGGTATACACTAGGCGTATCATGCCATCAGTTGAACCTCAAGAGTACCCTAACCAGCCCACAGACTGGATTCAGTTCATGCAGGAAGTCATCAGTGCAGTTCAGTTAACACTGCCCTCGGCTGTTTGTGAAAATGTTTTTTCTCCATGGGAGAATGTGGGTCACATACTGGGCCTTAAGAGGCCGTGGATCATTGCTTTCAGCCCAAAGGTGGCCGCTATGGTTTCTGAACTTTTTCCTATCTACACTTATGCTTTACCTGTCGGACACTCTACCTTTTCTTCAGTTCAGCTTGAAGAATTACCTGTTGAGGTGAATACTGATCAGAATACTGGCACTGTTATCATTAAGTCTCTGAATAACAATGTGGAGGTCCTGTCCTCGACTGTGGCTCCAGAATACATCACTGATGCGGTGGCTTCTCTGACCACGGATTCTTCCTCTGGCTCCCGTCCTCGCGGCCGTCCGCGTAAAGTTGCAGCGCCTTCTGTAGACACGGTGGTGCGCCGTTCTCCTCGCCGCTTCCCCAATGGTTACAAGCTAGAAGCACTGCCAGATACCACTGTTCGACGCGCCAAGTCTCAAGTTCCGAAGGCGGCAGCCCCGGCCGTGATGCAGATTGAGGAGATGCAGCGCATTGGAGTTGAAGACTGTGACATTAATCCTGATGAGCTCACAGCTGCTCAGCTCATGAAGGAGCGTGATGCCTGATTCTGCTCTGCGAATCCTTGATTTCGCGTTTATCATCTGTTGGAGCTTTTCTCTTTGGATTATTGTCACCTGAACCATGTCTCGTCGTTTTGCGTCGTCGTCGTCGAATGCTGGGTCGTGTTTTGGTAAACTTATTTGGCACATTTTATGTTGGAATATTCGTGGCTTAAATAGTGCCGACAAATGGCCATTTGTGCGTGATAAAATTGAGGAAAGTGCTGCATCGATCATCTGTTTTCAGGAGACGAAACGTACTGTTATCGATTCACAGTTTCTTAAAACCTTTGCGCCTCGTCGTTTCGATCAGTTCGCGTTTGTACCATCTGATGGCGCATCGGGTGGGCTGTTAGTTGTCTGGGCAAGTGGCAGGTTTGCGGGTCATGTTTTACTCACTGAAAGCTTTGGTATCGTGGTGCAATTCACTTCTGCTTCTTCGTCTGAAAGCTTCATTCTGGTTAATGTCTATGGGACATGTGAGGGCGTAGAGCGTGAGAACTTTGTTGCGTGGCTTTTCCATCTCGATGTTGCGGATGATACGCTCTGGTTAATTTTGGGCGACTTCATCTTCTATCGATACACAGATAGTAGGAACAGACCGGGGGCAAACATCACTGACATAGCAACTTTTAATGAAATAATCAGCTACCTCGGTCTTGTGGAGTTGCCGATTAAGGGTCGCAGTTATACGTGGAGCAATATGCATGCGGATCCCTTGCTTGTTCAATTGGATTGGTTTTTCACGTCGTCAGCATGGACCCTCAAATACCCTAACACCACTGTTCGCCCTCTATCGCGCCCTACTTCTGATCATACACCTTGCGTTGTTTCAATTGGTTCATGCATCCCCAAAGCATCTCTCTTCCGTTTTGAAAACCACTGGATTAAAATGCCTGGTTTCTTTGAAGTGGTGCAGCGCATATGGGACATTCACAGCCCAGGTGATAGTGCTCGATGTATCTCGGCGAAATTTAAACTCCTCCACAAAGGCTTACGTATTTGGTGCACTAGTATTTCTGTTATCGCCCATCTGATTGAAAACTGTAATGCCACCATCCTGCGTCTTTGTCGGGGGGCTGCCCCCGGGTAGGGCAAAGATGATGTGTTATGAACAGTTAAGGTCTAACCGGATCAAGGTTAGCCGGGTCACTTGGGCCGGATCTCAAGGGGATTCGGTCAGTCCTACTTCAAGCCAGAGTAAAGGAAGACCAAAGGGGATCCGGTGAGGTTTAACCGGATCCAGGAAAGAAGAGCCGGCTAAGTTATCCGGATCGGTCAGGAAGGACCCGGGTAGGGCAACTCGGATGTTGCACAGGGGCCAAGTAATGTCAGTAAAAGTCACGGGCACTGTAAGGTTACTGACCGGGGCTCAGAAGACAGCAAGGTGCAGCCACAGGTTTTCCGGGTCACAAGCCCCTAGGCGCTGACTCGGCCAATTCGGGAAAGGGGCAGTGGCTAGGCTACTGTGGTCTACACTGCCTTAAGCTCAAAGAGGAAAGATAAGCCTGTGGTGACAGAGGGTGAGCTGGGCTGAGTGACAGTGGCCAGTGTTTGTCCTGTTCTCCTTGTCCATGCCATTGTCCTCTGCGGCCAGGGGCAAAAGGGTAATTCGGTTACTGTATATAGGCAACACCACCTCTCCTGTGAGAGGATCGACCATTGTGAGCATCATTTCCCCCCCAAGCTTCATCTTCTACCTGGAGCTCCTCCATTGTTCATCATACAGCTCAAGGAGCGCTCTGTACTTGTAAACACTTGAGATATAAGAGAGTAGGCTAGAGCTGCAGTAGGGGTGTTACCTCCACAAGAGGGCCCCGAAGCAGGGTACATCGTGGTGTTCTTCGCTGTTCTTGGTTTGCTTTGTTCTTGTTGTTCCTGCGAGTTCTTGTTTGATCTTCATGCGTGCTTCGTAGCGCGCAAACCCTCCCCGGTTCCCCCAACGCCCAAGCGAGCCCACACTTAAGCCATACCCATGGCATCTGCCGTGACACCACCACGACAGTTGGCGCCCACCGTGGGGCAAGCATTGGCGTTGGCTGGGGTTTCCATCCGGACGGGCTCCGTCACTGGTGCCGGCGAGCGGGTCCTCTCCGGGCTCGTGTGCAAGCTCGGCGAGTTCAACTTCATCAGCGACAACGCGGGGTGCTTCTCCAACAAGCCCTTCCCCGCGGATGGCTTCCTCATGACGCTGGGCAGCTTCGTCACCTACGTCGCCACCGAGCCAGTTCGCGAGTACCCGGCGCAGGTGCTCGTGGCTGCGGATCCTCCCTCTTTCCGCGCAGCTCGCGGAGGGCGTAGCGCTCGCCCTGGGAGCAGCGTGGAGGTCATGGTGGCTGCCGCAAACGCTGCTGCAGGCAAAGGAGGTGCCAGCACGAGCGTGCCAGAGGAGCTGGCCACGCCAGTCGATCCGGCTGACAAGCCGACTCGGACAGCTAAGTTCCCTAAGGAGAAACCCGATCCGGTTGGTCCCCTTGGCATGTCAAGCAGGGTGCTTCCTTAGAGGGTATCTTGGAAAAGCTAGCTCGGCCAGTGGCTCCTGGAGCAAATGTTGATCTTACTGTAGCTCAGCTAGAGGCAGAGCGCCTGAGGTTGCAAAAAGAGGCTCGGTTAGTGATAGAGTCTAGGCAAGAGTTTGATAGAGACCTGAGAGAATACAATGCTGCCAATGGTATCACAGATGGCTTTACTCCTGTAGTGCACCGCTCGCGCAAGAAAGCCGAGTTGCGTAACAGAGGCAAGGACCTCAACGACGAGTTGGCTAGAGCTGCAGGTTCGAGCTCAAGTAAAGCCACTAGTCATAGGTCCGGAACAGGCAAGCCGGTTTATAGCTCCCCGGCTAAGAATCTTAGGGCTGCAGCAGCAGCACGAGCTGAATTAAGTAACCTGACCGGGGATGCTTGGCGCAAGCAGGCGGAGAGAGTGAATGAGCTAGTGGATGTGTGCAACAGGCAGAATGAGGCCTACGGAAAGCTAATCCGGATGCTGGTGGTTCCCGGGTAGTTGTCTCGGTTAGGGCTGCTAGCCAGAAGTCTAAGGGGCAAGCGTCCTCTCCGCATGTTGGGATTGACCGAGCCAAAGTGTGAACTCGGGTAAGAGCAAGCAGCTGCAAACTTATGATGCGGTATACGAGCAAGCAGCTTGCAGCCCAAGGAAAAGGCGGACAAGCAGAAACAGTGGTGGTCAAGGCAATCCGGGTACTGGAAGGGAAATTCGGCTGGCCGAGGTCAACCACCTCGCCACCCCGGACAGCATGATGGCACAGGTGCAGCAGCAAGTGGTGGCCAGGTGGGCTACCGCTATGACGATGGCAATTCGGCTATGGCGCGAGCCGGATACCAGACGTATGACAATGCACTGGCGTCGAGACTGGGGCCTCGGATGTTGGATCCGGATGATCAGCGTCTCAAATTGGACAGAATCTACCAGTCCGAGAAGCTGGAAGAGCAAGGCCCACCGGGTCCACCATGCTTTGGACCTCGGATAATGAATGAGCCAAGTGTGCCTTTGTTCAGCTCGGCCGCAACACGAAGCCGTATAATGGCAGCACCAAGCCACAGGATTGGCTGACGGACTATGTATCATCAGTGCACATTGCGGGGGGCAATCGCCGATGGGCGGTCCGGTATCTCCCGCATATGTTAGAAGGTCCAGCCCGGATCTGGTTGAATAACTTGCCGCCGGGTAGTATCAATTGTTGGATGGATTTGGAACAGGCGTTTAACAGCAACTTCTCCAGCACCTACAAGAGGCCAAACCGACCTCAGCTCCTGGCTGCGTGCAAGCAGGAAGAGAGGGAGACAGACCGAGAGTATTTGACTCGGTGGAGCAACATGCGCAATTCTTGCGAAGGTGTAGTGGAGGAGCAGGCCATTTCATGGTTTGCACAGGGATGCAGGCATGGTACCCACTTTGGCAGAAACTCCAAAGAGATATGCCGAAAACCCTGGCAGATATGATCCGGATAGCAGACACGTATGCGCTGGGTGATCCAACACAGCCCGCATTGGATGCAGTGGGAGCAAACAGGAGGCAACCAGTTAATAACCGAGTTGGACCATTAAGGCCAGTGACCGACATGAATTCGGTTACAAGAGAAGAGATCCGGATTACAGATGGTTCTGATCAAGTTGCTGCGGTAAACATGGATCAACCCGGTGGAGGAGATGCGCAGAGGCAGAAAACTGATGGTCCGGCTTGGAGGCCGAATCAAGGTGCTTGGCCGAAGAAAGTGTGGGAGGGACCAAGTCCACCTCTGACTTTTGAGTCCAGATTAGATGGGCCTTGCTGTTATCACACCACTGATCCGCGCAAACCGGCTAATCATTCGACCCGGAACTGTAGTTGGCATCACCGCATTCAGGCGGAAGGTCAAAGAGGACCACCTCAAAGAGGTGCTCCTAGACCGAATTTCAGGCCAAACATGCCGCTAACCGGAGCCAATGCGACCCCGGTCAACGCTGGAACTCCAAGGCCAGCAGCAACGAAGCCGGTTAACCTGGTGAACATGGGAGGCAGTGACAATGGTGATGGCCCAAGTAGGCAAGGTGGATACCCTGGGAATGATTACAAGGAAGCACATCAGAGTTATGTGGTTTTCGTGACCGAGCCAACTGACAAGAAAAGTCAGTTGAGACGAGCAAAGGAGGTGAATGCCGTGATGCCAGCAGTTCCAAAGTACTTGAACTGGTCTGAGCAGGAGATCACTTGGAGCAGGGCGGATAACCCAAGGATCATGCCAAGCCCAGGGAACTATGCACTGGTGGTGGATCCAACTTTGGTTGGACCCAAGCTGAACGTGAAATTTAGCCGAGTCTTGGTCGACAATGGCAGTGCCATAAACATCATGTATCGGGACACAATGGTCAAGTTGGGTATTTCGCCGAATCAGTTGCAACAGAGCAGCTGTACTTTCCATGGCATAGTACCCGGGGTATCTTGTTCCCCCATGGGTAAGATCTGGGTAGATGTGTTGTTCGGTACCAGGGACAATCACAGACTTGAGAGTCTCGAGTTCGAGGTGGTGGATTTGGAAAGCCCATACCATGCTCTGCTTGGCAGGCCAGCATTAGCCAAGTTCATGATATCTACTCATGTGGCCTACCTCAAGATGAAAATGCCTGGCCCGAATGGTGTTATCACCGTTGCGGGAGACTACAAGAAGGCCATACAGTGTGCTACAGTTGGTTCCAACTTAGCCGAATCACTGGTGATACAAGCTGAAAAGAGCAAGATGCACGAGGTGGTGGCAATGGCGAAGTCGGCTCAGTTAGGCGTGCTGGCCATGACCAACCCGGATGGCGGCGCAACCTTTGAAGTGCCCAAGGAGACAAAGAAGATCCCCATTGACCCGGAGAACCCGGAGCGCATGGCCATCATTGGAGCCGGTTTGGGCGAGAAATAGGAAAGCGCGCTCTGCCACTTCCTCCGTGAGAATCGGGATATCTTTGCATGGTCGGCTAAGGACCTGCCTGGTGTTCCGAGGGAGTTGGCAGAGCACTCTTTGTTTGTCAGGCCAGAAGTAAACCGGTTAAGCAACCGACTCGGCGTCTCTCAGATAGAAGAAAAGTGGTGCTCGATGAGCTGGCTAAGCTACTGCAGCCGGATTCATTATGGAGGTGTTGCATCCAGACTGGATATCCAATCCGGTTCTGGTAGAGAAGAAGAAGGACGAACCAGCTGTGGTCAAGGTGTGGCGCATGTGCATCGACTTCACCAATCTGAACAAGGCGTGCCCGAAGGATCCATTTCCTTTACCTCGGATTGATCAAGTGATCGATTCTACTGCTGGGTGTGAGTTGTTGTCTTTTATTGATGCGTACTCTGGTTTTCACCAGATACCACTGAACCCTAAAGATCAAATAAAGACTGCTTTTATTACCCCGTATGGGGCGTATTGCTATCGTGTCATGTGTTTCGGTTTGAGAAATGCCGGTGCAACTTATCAGAGATGTATGCAAAATGCTTACACTCAAATGGGCAAAAATGTGCAGGTGTATGTCGATGACATTGTCATCAAAACTAAAGAAAACGTACTCTCCTCGAGGATCTCGAGGAAACATTTGTGAACTTGAGAAAATATCGGTTGAAATTGAATCCGGATAAATGCACCTTTGGTGTCCCGGCTGGAAAGTTGCTTGGCTTCCTTGTATCAAGCCGAGGCATTGAAGTTAATCCGGCTAAGATCCGAGCCATAGAAAAATGAAATTGCCTAAATGTCTAAAAGATGTGCAAAAATTCACCGGGTGCTTAGCCTCATTGAGCCGGTTTGTGAGTCGGTTAGGAGAAAAGCCTTGCCCTTGTATCAATTGATGAAAAAGAGCACCGGGTTCACATGGACCCCACAGGCAGATTCGGCTTTCAATGAGTTGAAAAAGATGTTGTCCACTGCTCCAGTTTTGGCATCACCTTTGCCGAATGAACCGATGTTGCTTTACATTGCGGCCACTAACCGGGTCGTAAGTGTGGTTATTGTGGTAGAAAGAGAAGAGAGGCAAATCCGTGCAGAGGCCGGTGTACTATTTGAGTGAGGTGATCTCAACTTCGAAGCAAAATTATCCTCACTACCAAAGATGACATATGGTGTGTACCTGGCGGTCAAGAAGTTGAAACATTACTTCCAAGAGCACCCGATTACAGTGGTGTGTGAAGCTCCAATTGCGGAGATCATTGGGTGCAAAGATGCAACTGGCCGAGTTGCCAAATGGGCGATAGAAGTGTCTCCTTACACACCGCATTATGAGAGAAGAGATGCTATCAAGTCTCAGGCTTTGCCGGATTTCCTTTGTGACTGGGCTGAGATGCAATATGAGCCACCTAAACCGGATTACAATTACTGGAGGTTGCACTTTGACGGTTCCAAATGCAAAATCGGGCTAGGTGCTGGGGTGGTGCTCACATCACCAAAACAAGATCAATTGCGATATGTATTGCAGATTCATTTCTCAGCGTCAAACAATGTAGCCGAGTATGAGGCACTGATCCATGGGCTTAATGTGGCTCGGGACATCGGCATCCGCCGATTGAATGTTTCGGTGATTCGGATTTGGTCGTGCAGCAATCTTCTGGAAATTGGGATGCTCTTGATGCCAATATGGCACTGTATCGGTTTCATGTTCAGAAAATTTCAGGATTTTTTGAAGGCTGCGAGTACAAGCATACCTCGGTGGAGAACGAAGCTGCTGATGTTCTGTCAAAACTCGGGTCGTCTAGGGAGGCAATTCCACCCGGAATATCCTTGAATCATCTAAGGGTCCCTTCAATCAAACCTTCGCCTGATTCCGAGTCAATTTTTATCCCAAGCAAGAATCTGAAGCTGTCCTATGAATGTTGATGTCGAGTACATTGGGAAGACCCGGGGACTGCATGGCGAGACCGGGGACTGCTAACCGGATCTTAGGAAAGAGGAGCAGAGAAGAAGGTGGTGATAACCGATCTTAGGGAATGGGCAGAAGCTGATAGAAGAAATAATGGCGGCCAAACCAGTGGAAGTAGATGAGCACTTATTCCCTTTGCATCCAGTACCGGAATGGGCTGAAGAAATCATGAAGTTCATGTCGGAGGGGAGTTTGCCAAGCGATGAAACCAAGCTAGGCGAGTGCAGAGGAGGTCCAAGGCTTACACCATCATCAACAAGGAGTTATACAAGAGGAGTGCAACCGAGGTGCTACAGCGTTGTGTGGAGCCAGCCGAGGGCAAGGAGATGCTCCTGAGATACATCAAGGTGAATGTGGACATCATTGCAGTACAAGAGCCCTGGTGGCTAAAGTGTTCCGGCATGGATTTTACTGGCCCACTGCTCATGCGGATGCAGAGGACATAGTCCGAAAATGTGAAGGATGCCAAAGGTTTGCCAAGCAAACACACTTACCCGCATCGGCACTGAAGACAATTCCTATCACTTGGCCATTTGCTGTGTGGTGTTTGGATATGGTGGGAGATTTCAAGCCGGCTAGGGGCAACATGACACATATGCTGGTGATGGTGGATAAGTTCACCAAGTGGATAGAGGTGAAACCAATCGGAAAGTGGATGGCCGTTCGGCTGTAACTTTCTTGAAAGAAATCATTTTGAGATACGGATACCCTCATAGCATCATCTCGGATAACGGCACAACTTTGCTGTCGGAGAGTTTGCCCGATTCTGCATGATAAGGGGATCCGGTTAGACATAGCCTCAGTGGCACATCCAGAGTCCAATGGGCAAGTGGAAAGATCAAATGCTCTAGTGTTAGCCGGCATCAAGGCTCGTCTCATTGAACCATTGTTGAAAACTCCGGGGTGCTGGATAGATGAAATCCATCAGTTCTATGGGGTCTAAGGACTACACCGAATCGGTCAACAGGCTATACGCCATTCTTTCTGGTTTATGGGGCAGAAGCTGTCCTACCCACTGACATAGAATATGATGCACCAAGGGTGGCAATGTACACTGAAACCGAGGCAAAGAGGCCCGGGAAGATGCAGTGGATCTGCTAGAGGAAGCAAGAGAGTTGGCCCTGTCTCGGACAGCAATATACCAGCAAAATCTCAGGCGTTATCATAGCCGAAAATCAGTCCTCGAGTGTTTCATGAGGGTGATCTAGTGCTGAGGCTGGTGCAGCGCAGCAAAGGCCGACACAAATTGTCACCTCCATGGGAGGGACCATTCATTGTGAGCAGGGCTATGCACAATGACTCGTACTACCTTATAGATGCACAGGAACCAAGAGGATGGCCTGGACAGACCCGGACAGGAAACCAAGCGACCTTGGAATGTAGCTCTGCTTCGACCCTTTACTCTTAAAGGGCGCAATGTATGTATTTCAATTTATCATGAATGAAATCGCAGTAATCCGAGTCTGGACTCGGGGACTGCTTCGTCCTTATGCATGTGTTGTTTATTACTGTTTTGTTTTTGCCGTTCGTGTGCCGAATCGCTTTGAACCTTGTTCTAAGTAATGTATGTTGTGTTGTTGATCTCGTGACTCGACTGACAAACACCAAAATGGTAGTCAAGAGCAGAGATGAGGAATATGGGAAACATGAAAATGGACTCGGGGACTCGGTCCAAAACCGATTCGGCACATGTCGTTTACTAACCCCTGTTATTTATTTTTCGTTTATGTTGAATGATTCTAAACCACAACTCGCATGTTTCAAGTATTGTATGCTATGATTCCTATCTTGTGACTCGACTGTCAAAACACCCAAAGAGGTAGACAAGAGCAAAGATTTGGCAAAAGTAGTAAACAAGAAAACAGACTCGGGGACTCGGTTTAAGATGATCCAACATAAACCTTGTCCGGATCGCATTAAGCATGATAAGCATAGTCTCGAAAGAACTTAAAATAGTCTATTACATCTGCTCCCGGCATACCGGGGATTTAATGTTTTTGTTAAGTACTTCAGGGTGCAGCGGACTCGGTCGCGGCAGACTCGGTCATAGGAGTTTCGGTTGCGGGAACTTCTGTGGTAGGAGCTTCGGTTGAAGGAACCTCGGGCGCGCGAACCCCGGTTCCAGGAGCTTCGGTTGGAGTGGACTCGGTTGGAGTGGACTCAGAAGAAGGAGGAACTTCAGGAACAATCTTGGGTGCAGAGCTTGAAGGCTGGGCAGGTTCGACAATATCCGGATCAGCCGAAGCTTGGTCAATAATTTCAGCCGAATCAGTGGCTGGGATCTTGGAGGTCTGGGCCGAAGTTGTTTCGGTAATATTAGCCGAGTCAGAGGCTGGGATCTTGATGGATTTGATAGGAGCATGTTCGGCAGAGTTATCCGAATCACCAGACTCGCCCTCAGAATCGGCGTATTCTTCAGCGGAGGCGTCGTCCGATTCCTCTTCTTTAGTTTCTTCTCCATCCGAGTAGACTGGAGCCTCCAGATCAAGATGCTTGGTGCGTGCAAATTCGGCCATGAAGTTGGCGGCTTCTTCACGGATCTTGATCCGGGTAGGGTCTGTAGCCCATGGAGAACCCTCGCGAAGTGAGCGCACTTTGGCAAGATCAATTAGCTCATACCAGGACATGATGAATAGCAAAGCTGCGTCAGCACCAGCGCGGGCAGACGAAGACCTCCACTGCTTTAACCGGGTCATTGCTTGATCCAGGTCTCTGATCAGCTCCTCCGCAGGCACAACTTGCCGCGCTTCAGGAAACAAGATTCGGTGAGCCTTGAGACTTGCATTGAGCAGACCGATATGGGATTCCTTCAAAGGAGCAATCCGAGCCTTGAGTGCTGTAATATGATCTTCGATGTCCCATGTCTCTGGTAGGGGAGCCTCGGTTAGTTTAGCTCTCTCAGCTCGGGCGTTTCTCACAGCCTTGGCGGCTTGAAGCCGAATGCTGGTAAACTCTCCTACAAACAAATAAGCTAATACTGAGTTCAGCAAGAAGGAACACAAGCATATGTATCGGTTAAGAGCAGAAAGAAAAGAGGAGATTCGGTGAACTTACGATCCATGTCATCATTCAGGCTAGCAAGTGCAGCAAGCCATTTCGCACTGGCCGCTTTGTGAGCACTCAGTTCTGCTTTAGCCGCTTTGACTTCGGCTTCAGATTCGGCAATGGACGTTTGAATTTGCTTGTCCAGTTTGGCCCGCTCCGAAAGTCCGGCTTTGAAAGTATCCCGCTCCTTCTGGATCGTGTCTTTTTCACGCTTCAGCGTATCCCGCTCTGCTTTCACTTTGTTCTTCACTTTTTCGACCCGGTCAAGCTCCCGCTGGACTCGGGCTACCTCTGATTTCTCCTCCGCCAGAACACGCTTTTGCTCTTCCTCTTTGCTATTCATCTTGAGGACCAAGGCATCAAATGATTTTTGGAGCTTGTGGTACTGGTTGGCGAGCTGCTTAAAGAGATCGCTGCGAGTGCCCGTGCTTTCCTGAAAGAAAGTAGTAGCGTCAAAAGAAACTCGGGGACTGATACCCGAGACAAGGTGGAGCCAAAACGAATCTCGGGGACTGGCCGAGACTGACCAAATCGGTTAAGAAGAAACCCGGGGACTGGGGGTCTCACAGTTTTTTCAGTTAAGAAAAAGATCATGATCAAATTTTTTAAGATTCAAGCCGAATGACTTTCTTACTCCAAAGAGTGTCAGTCGTTCGACCCGAATCTCGGGGACTGGGTGTATACTATTTGATCATGACGAGCTAAAAGCAAGATTCGGCAAACTTACCTCGAAGACTTGGTGCGATGCAGTAAACGCAACCTTCACAGAATGAAGAGATTGCATCATTCGGCTAGGACCAGCAGGGTGTGGCGTTGCAGCGGAGAAACCTGGTGCAAGGTCCACGGCGTTCCAGGCTTCAATAAAGTCATTGGCGGTGCTGAGCTTAGGCTTGGCTTGGCCGGATTGAATGGCAGAGGAGGCAGCAGTGGTTTGCTTGACAGCAACCACTTGCTTATCCGAAGTGGAGGAAGTTGTGCCAAAGACAACTTGACTCGGTTTGAGCGGAGATGGCGCACCCGAGGTTGGCCTCGGACGTTGCTGCTGTTGCTGGTGTTGCTGTTGTGACCGCTGTTGCTGCTGATGTTGCTGCTCTTCAGGGGCTACTTGTTGTTGTTGCTGCCTCGGTTTCTTCTTCTTCTGCTGCTGCTCTTGGTTCAGTGCAGTTTGAGCTGCAGGAGCAGGGCGGGAATCCGGCTTAGGCGAGGACGTAGCCGATGTCTTGGCCTTTTCCTTCTCCAGCTCCTTGAGAGGGCGTGGCCAACTTGAATCTCGGATTGGAGCCGAGGTTTCCTCACTCTCCAAGTCGATAACCGGCTCTGAAATGGGAGTCGGCTGAGGAATATTGGCAGTTGTGACACGCGTTGGTGAGGTGGCAGTTCGGTCAGGAGACTGGGTTTCCATGGCCGTATCCAGTGGAGGAATGGGAAAAGAGATGGATGAATGAGTCTGCGCGGTGATGAGGACATCACTGCATAAAGCAAAGCAAACAGTTAACTCGGATAGATATGACTCGGTTAATAGAGGAAGAAAGCAAATAAAGTTCGGTCAATGTTACCCCTTGGTGGTGGGCATCGGTTTGACACGGTTCGGCTTGTCGCCGGACTTCTTTCTTCGCTTGGTCTATGGGGCATTTGTCTCGGGCGCCTCAGCGCGTTTCCGAGATGTCTCTTGGGTATCATCTTTGGCTGGAACATAAGGTGGTGGTGACCATGAAATCGGAATAGCATTGATGGGTTCTAAGATGCAGCAATCGTCATCTTCCTCGTCGGAAAGGTTGTGAGTGTTTGATTGCTTACCCTTGCGGACTGGCTTGGCACGGGGAATTGGCAAATAGTCATCCGTATCCGGATCCTCTTCGCCCTCGCGCGGCGGGCTGAGATCCGGTGTCCATGCCTTGGTGGAGAGATCTCCGTCTTCAGTAAGTTGGCGATCAAACAGCTACAAAGAAGGTAATGCGAATCCGGATCAGGCCGGGGTTATTCGGATGAAGTAAGATTGGATTCGGAGAGTGGTGAGCTAACCTGTGGAGGAAGGTTTTCCCGGTAGAATGGCTTTACACCCCACCGCCATTTATCCGACATCTCATTGGCAGCAATGGCGTTTACCCGTCTGAAGACGGAAGCTTTGTCAAGCTCGTGCTTGCTGATCCGGGTAGGATCTAGTGCGCCGCGCATGTGGCATATCTTGTGGTCACGCCTTTGAAGAGGGCTGACCCGGCGAGAGATGAAGGTCCGGAGGAGGTCGTCAGAGATCATACCATTCTTCAAAAAATCCTCCAGAGTGGTATGCACTATCTGAAGTTCAGCAATTGTTTCAGCCGGATTGTAACCGAAGTTCAGTTCGGCTGTGGGCGGCTCCATCCTGAATTCGGGCAGGTTAAGAGCGTCATGGCCCTCAGCGCTCTTTACGTAAAACCAGGTCCTTTGCCATTTCTTCACCGTGTCTAGGCCGGTGACTCGGGGAAGATGGACATTTGCCTCGGGGTGATGCTAACCGAACCGCAAGCGGTCAGCTGTTTCGGCTTGGTACCTGGAATGGTGTGCTTGCGAAGGTGGAAGTACTTTGCCCATATATCCACACTCGCCAGAGACCGAGATAGCCTTCGCAGAAGGAAGTGAAAGCTGATAAAGAGACGAAGGCGTTCGCCGGGAGGTGGTGAAGTTGTAGTCCGAATAAGTCCAGAAAGGCCCGGAAGAAGTCACTGGCAGGCAATCCGAGCCCGCGCTCGAAATGCGCTATGAATACCACGCGTTCACCGGGTTCGGGCGCCGGTGCAAGTTCTTTTCCGGGTCGGCGGCAAATGGCTTGGGGCGTTATACGCCGGGTGGCTCGTAGCCATTCCAAATCATTTTTGGTAACATCAGATCCTTCCCATCTGCCAGGGGGAAGTTTGGCCATAACGGAATCAGTCCTGCAGCAAAAAGGCGGATAACCGGATCAGGAAATTCGGAATCCATGGGACCAAAGAAGAATCGGATAACATTGAAACCGAATCAGAACTAAGGTAACTCGGCTAATCTTATCCCGGGTAGTGTTAACCGGGTCCGGTGGAGAAGGTGATGCGGTTGGAAATCGCAAACATCTTTCCGCGAGTTTCTAGGGTTGGGAAGATCTACAGCGGTGGTAAAAAGAAAGAAAACCACGGGTAAAAACATGGTTGAACTACTCCTATGGGACAAGTCTATCTAGGCTAGTCTGATGCAGAACTTGGACAGAAAGTATACAGAATATGCTACGGCATGAACATGGGCTTAGATACGCATCAATCTAGCAAGAACAGGCGTGTGTATTTCAAGAGTATGAACTCGTCACGGTGGCTGTGGCGAGAGGAGGAAGAACTTACAGTGCTAGTTCCTTGAAGGAGGAGTTCGACGGAGAAATGGCGGAGATCGGCGCGAGGCGCAGCTCCGATGGTCTGGTGCGCTGTGCGTCCCTGGCGCGGCAACCTTGAAGGGCGAGTTTGCGGCGGCGATGGTGGAGCGGATGAGTAAGAGAATGAGGCGAAGAAGAAGAGGAAGTTCCTGGCCCGCATTTATAGCCGCCAGCGGTAACTGCCCCCACTACCGCGCGGTTACCGGAGCACGATCAGATCCCTTGCGTCGCGGAACTCTGTGGCCGTGTATTTCAAGCACACGTGGGTACGTCGCAGAATTGGAAGCGGTGGAGCGGATCCTATGTGCCGGTCAACGGAGAAAACGAGGAGACGTGGTCTTCTGGTCAAACACACTCGAATACCCGGTGGATCCGGATAACGAGCTGACAACCCGGGTTATACGGCTTTGCACAGGCTTTTCCTGCCAAATGTCCCGGAAAATTCGGTGACAACTAGAAGTGATCCGGTTAGTGATGTTGGTTTTGAATCTGGAACGGCCCTTCAGCCGAGGCCGTAGGACCGTACCAGCTTCGGGGACTACTGTCGGGGGCTGCCCCCGGGTAGGGCAAAGGTGATGTGTTATGAACAGTTAAGGTCTAACCGGATCAAGGTTAGCCGGGTCACTTGGGCCGGATCACAAGGGATTCGGTCAGTCCTACTTCAAGCCAGAGTAAAAGGAAGGACCAAAGGGGATCCGGTGAGGTTTAACCGGATCCAAGGGAGAAGAGCCGGCTAAGTTATCCGGATCGGTCAGGAAGGACCCGGGTAGGGCAACTCGGATGTTGCACAGGGGCCAAGTAGTGTCAGTAAAAGTCACGGGCACTGTAATGTTACTGACCGGGGCTCAGAAGACAGCAAGGTACAGCCACAGGTTTTCTGGGTCACAAGCCCCTAGGCGCTGACTCGGCCAATTCGGGAAAGGGGCAGTGCCTAGGCTACTGTGGTCTACACTGCCTTAAGCTCAAAGAGGAAAGATAAGCCTGTGGTGGACAGAGGGTGAGCTGGGCTGAGTGACAGTGGCCAGTGTTTGTCCTGTTCTCCTTGTCCATGCCATTGTCCTCTGCGGCCAGGGGCAAAAGGGTAATTCGGTTACTGTATATATGCAACACCACCTTCTCCTGTGAGAGGGATCGACCATTGTGAGCATCATTTCCCCCCCAAGCTTCATCTTCTACCTGGAGCTCACTCCATTGTTCATCATACAGCTCAAGGAGCGCTCTGTACTTGTAAACACTTGAGATATAAGAGAGTAGGCTAGAGCTGCAGTAGGGGTGTTACCTCCACAAGAGGGCCCCGAAGCAGGGTACATCGCGGTGTTCTTGGCTGTTCTTGGTTTGCTCTGTTCTTGTTGGTTCCTGCGAGTTCTTGTTTGATCTTCATGCGTGCTTCATAAGCGCGCAAACCCTCCCCGGTTCCCCCAACGCCCAAGCGAGCCCACACTTAAGCCATCCCCATGGCATCTGCCGTGACACCACCACGACAGTCTTGATGATATTGAGGAGCTTCGGGTTTTACATATCTCTGAGTGGAATTTCAGGAACATAGTTAAGCGAAAATTACAGCACCTTCTTGACTGTCAGCAAGCTTATTGGAAAAAAAGATGCACGGTTAGGTGGGCTAAATTTGGTGGTGAAAATACCAAGTTTTTCCACTCGATGGCCACTATCAGGTACAGAAACAACAACATTTCTAGTCTGACTCGTTCTGATGGGTCGATTGCTACTGAACATTCTGAAAAGGAGGGGATTTTGTGGAATTCCTTTAAAGATCGGCTTGGGATCACTGATCAGATTGATCAGACCTTTGATTTCTCAGCTTTTATTCCATTTCATGAAGGGTTGGATGCTCTCTCAACTCCTTTTTCTCAGGCTGAAATTGATAAAATTGTGGCTGATCTACCTTGTGATAAGGCCGCTGGTCCCGATGGTTTTTTTGGGCTTTTCTTCAAGTCTTGCTGGCACATCATTCGGTATGACTTTTATAGGTTATGCCACCAATTCTGGGAGGATCTGTGAACTTGCAAAGCATCAATGATGCTTACATCACCCTCATTCCTAAGATTCACTCTCCTGCTGGCCCAAATGACTATCGACCTATCTCCTTGTTGAATTCCAGTCTCAAGCTATTGACAAAAATACTTGCCAACCGTTTGCAACAGACGATTCTTGAGCTTGTCCACATTAATCAATATGGGTTTCTTAAAACTCGCACAATTCAGGACTGTGTCGCCTGGGCTTATGAGTATATTCACCAATGCAAACAAGCCAAAAAGGAGGTAGTCATTTTAAAACTGGATTTTGCTAAGGCATTCGATACCATTGAGCATGACGCAATTCTTAAAATTCTCCAAGCTTGGGGATTTGATGCTAGATGGCTCAGTTGGGTTCGGGCAATTTTCTCCACTGGTACTTCTTCGGTTCTTCTTAATGGGGTCCCTGGAAAAAAATTCGCTTGTCGACGTGGTGTGCGTCAAGGTGATCCATTCTCACCCATCTTATTTGTGGCTGGTGCGGACCTTCTGCAATCGATGGTCAATCAGCTGGCATCCTCGGGCACCATTCATCCGCCTCTCCCCATTCCGAACACTGATTTCCCTATTGCACAATATGCTGACGACACCTTGCAGATTTTACAAGCCTGTCCTGTTCAGTTGCTAGCACTAAAAGAGCTACTCCAAGTGTTCTCGGCTGCTACGGGTTTGAAGGTGAACTACTCAAAATCTTGTCTGATGCCTGTAAACATTGATGCAACTCGTTTAGCTGATCTTGCCGCCCTTTTGGATGTGCTGTTGGTTCACTTCCGTTCACCTATCTTGGTTTGCCTCTTGCACGTCTAGACCTTCAGTGCAAGACCTTTCCCCCATTGTTGATCAAGTAGAGCGCAGACTGAATGCGAGTGTGAGATTCCTTGACTACGGAAGTCGGTTGACGTTGTTAACTCAGTCCTCTCCTCTCTTCCGATACACTTTCTTCTCACACTGAAAATCCCCAAGTCGATCTTGAAGCTCTTCGATCGCTCGCGCCGTCACGGCCTTTGGGCTGAAGAAGAGGACAGCTCATCAGTGCACTCTTTAGCCGCTTGGTCTCTTGTCTGCAGGCCGAAAAAGTATGGGGGCCTTGGTATTATAAACTTGGAATTACAAAACAAAGCCTTGCTGCTAAAACATTTGCATATGTTCTTCAGTAAAGAAAATCTTCCATGGGTTAACCTAGTCTGGAGTTTGTATGATCCTGAGGTCCCCCCACATGCCCAATCTTCGAGGGGCTCATTTTGGTGGCGTGATATCTTTAAGCTTGTTGACGTCTACCGCAGCATCACTCACACCAATGTTGGTAACGGACACACCACCTTGTTCTGGAAGGATTTGTGGCACGGTTCTGAACTTCTTGCTGATAAATTTGATCGACTCTTTTCCTTTGCTGCGGATGAAGACGTCTCGGTTACTGCCATGGCCAATGCTGCAGCTCCTATTAACCACTTCTACCTGCCTCTTTCCGAGCAGGCTTACAGTGAGCTGGAACAAGTCCAGGAGGTTCTTTCGGCTTATACCTTGGATGCCACAGTGACTGATGAGAAATGTTTCACTTGGGGGACCTCTGCTTACTCCTCACGAAAATTCTATAACTTCATGTTCGCTCAGCTCCGGCAGGACGTGTCTTTGCAAGCGATTTGGAAGTCTAAATCTATGCCTAAGCTAAAGGTTTTTGCTTGGTTACTCTTGATGGACAGACTGAACACGAAGGATTTGATGAACCGCAAGCACTGGACTATTGATTCGGGTACGAATTGTGTTCTCTGCTCTTCAGCTATCCTTGAGACAAGAGATCATCTTTTCTTTGGCTGCTCCTTTGCATCTAACTGCTGGAACTTCATTGGTATTCAGTGGGATTTTTCCCGTCCGATATCCAGTCGTATTGCTGCTGCACGTCAGTTGTTCCAGGGACCTTGCTTCATGGAAGTGGTGATTTGTGCCTTCTGGAACATTTGGAGGACTCGCAATGGCTTAATCTTCAAAGAGCTGCAGCCATCATTTGCGAGATGGAAAGTCCTCTTTCAGAATGATCTCCTGCTACATCAGCATAGGGTTAAGCCCTCTTCGGTGCAGCCTCTTACTCAGTGGGTCTTAGACACTTTTACTTAGTTTTGCTCGATGTATAATCTTGTTTCTTTTGATTTTTGGCCCCCCTGAGTCTTTTGACAGAGATTGTAAGCCTCTTGTACTGGAAAACCCCTGGTTTTTTCAGCCACCATTATTAATATAAAATCTACACCGTAGGGGTTTTCTCCTACGGTATCTCTGTCAAAAAAAAATCTTAAATATGCTTACTTGGATGAGAAGAGCATATATCCTGTTATTATTAGTGCTAACCTTTCAGCTAAAGAAGAAGGAAAATTGCTTGATGTGCTTAAAGCTCACCGACCAGCCATTGGATACTCTCTTGATGATCTTAAAGGCATAAGCCCAGCTCTATGAATGCATAAAATTAATTTGGAGGAGGATGCAAAACCTGTTGTTGACTATCAACGTCGTCTCCATCCAAAAATGAAAGAAGTGGTAAGGAAAGAGGTAATAAGACTTATTGAAGCCGGTATTATTTATCCCATAGCTGACAGTAAGTGGGTTAGTCCTGTTCATTGTGTTCCTAAAAAGGGAGGAATGACTGTTGTTCCAAATGATGAGGATGAACTTGTGGCTCAACGTACTGTTGTTGGTTATAGGATGTGTATTGATTTCAGGAAGTTAAACAAAGCAACTCGTAAAGACCATTACCCATTGCCATTTATTGACCAAATGTTAGAAAGATTATCTAAACACTCACACTTTTGCTATTTAGATGGTTATTCAGGTTTCTCACAAATTCCTGTCCATAAGGATGATCAAGAAAAGACCACCTTTACTTGCCCATATGGTACATTTGCTCTAGGAGAATGCCATTCGGTTTATGCAATGCTCCGCTACTTTTCAAAGATGCATGAATGCTATATTTGCTGATTATATTGAAAAGATTATGGAAGTATTTATGGATGATTTTTCTGTGTATGGTACTTCCTTCGATAATTGTTGTTCAACCTTAACAAAGTTTTGCAGCGATGTGAAGACAACATTTAGTTCTTAATTGGGAGAAGTGTCACTTCATGGTTAATGAAGGCATTGTCCTTGGACATCGGATTTCTGGAAGGGGATAGAAGTCGACCCAGCAAGATAGAAGCCATTGAAAAGCTGCCATACCCAAAGGACATCAAAGGTATAAGGAGTTTCCTTGGGCATGCAGGTTTTTACCGTAGGTTTATTAAAGATTTCTCTAAAATATCAAAACCTCTAACCAATCTTTTGCAAAAGGATGTTCCTTTCTCTTTTAATGATGATTGTATTGAATCTTTTAATATCTTGAAGAAAGCTTTAATAAGTGCTCCTATCATTCAACCTCCTGATTGGAATTTGCCATTTGAAATTATGTGTGATGCTAGTGATTATGCAGTTGGGGCTGTTTTGGGCCAACGTGTAGATAAGAAGCTGAATGTTATTTATTATGCTAGTAGAACACTTGATGCTGCTCAAAGGAATTATGCAACAACTGAAAAGGAATTTTTAGCAGTGCTTTTTGCTTGTGACAAGTTTAGGCCTTATATTACTGATTCCAAAGTCACAATACATACTGATCATTCTGCTATTAAATATTTGATGAATAAGAAAGATGCTAAGCCTAGATTGATTAGATGGGTTCTTTACTGCAAGAATTTGATTTACACATTGTTGATAGGAAAGGGGAAGATAATCAAGTAGCTGATCATCTTTCTAGAATGGAAAATATACCTGATGATCCTATTCGTATTAATGATAGTTTTGCTAATGAACAACTTGCAAATGTTAATGTTTCTAGTGCTAAGGTTGCATCTCCATGGTTTGCTAACTATGCAAATTTTATTGTTGGTAAATTTTTGCCACCACATTTCACTTTTCAACAAAGAAAGAAATTCTTTTATGATCTTAGACATTATTTTTGGGATGATCCTTTTCTTTATAAGAAAGGGTGTGGATGGTATTATTAGACGTTGTGTACCTGAGCATGAACAACAGGCTATTATAAGAGATTGCCATGACAGTCCCTATGGAGGACATCATGCAGGAGATCGTACGGGTGCAAAGGTATTACAATCTGGTTTTTATTGGCCTACTTTATTTAAGGATTGTGCTGAATATGTTAAATCTTGTGATAAATGTCAAAGAGTTGGAAATATTAGTAGGAGAAATGAAATGCCTATGAATTACTCTTTACCACTTGAACCATTTGATGTGTGGGGTTTTGACTTTATGGGACCTTTCCCAGCATCAAAGACAAAGCATACTCATATTTTGGTTGCAGTGGATTATGTTACAAAGTGGGTGGAAGCGATTCCAACCAAAAGTGCAGATCATGCCACAGCAATGAAGATGCTCAAGGACATCATTTTTCCCAGGTTTGGTGTTCCTAGGTTTTTAATAACTGATGGTGGTTCTCATTTCTTGCATGGTGTTCTTAGGAAAACATTGGCAAAATATAATGTTAATCATAGAGTTGCATCTCCTTATCACCCTCAAACTAGTGGACAAGTTGAACTAAGTAATAGGGAAATTAAACTCATTTTGGAAAAGACAGTGAATAAATCTAGGTCTGACTGGCCACTTAAAATTAATGATGCGTTGTGGGCTTATAGAACTGCTTTTAAGAATCCAATGGGAATGTCTCCTTATAAAATGGTTTATGGAAAAGCTTGTCATTTACCTGTGAACTAGAACATAAAGCTAGATGGGCTATTAAACAATTGAACTTTGATTTTAAAACTGCGGGAGAGAAGAGAATTCTTGACTTGAACCTACTAGATGAATGGAGAAATGAAGCTTATGAAAGTGCCAAATTATTTAAAGAGAAAGTTAAGATTTGGCATGATAAGAAAATTAAAAAGAAAGAGTTTAAAGTAGGTGATCAAGTTCTATTATACAACTCTCGTTTCAAGTTTTCTGCAGGGAAGTTGGCTTCAAAATGGCAGGGACCATTAGTGATACAGGAGGTGTACCGTTCAGGAGCTATCCGTCTTCATGGTGACATGAAAGGTAAACCTCATGTAGTCAATGGACAACGCCTTAAACATTATATTGCAGGGAAGAGTTTCATCGGAAAGGTGGAGGAGTTGAATTTACAGACACCGGAGGAGGTAATTGCGAAGAATTCTGCAGTTTCAGAATCCCAAAATTTATAATAGGTAACTTTTGTATTGGAAAGTTTCTCGGAATTGCGTAAAATTTTACGAGTGTTATTTTTTATGGAAATTAGCATATAGGACAAGAAACTTGGAAGGAACGGAGCCCCGAGAAGGAAAAGAGGGGGTCCCACGCGGCTACAGTACCAGGCCGCGTGGGCCCACTCCTTTTGCCCCTCGGAGTCCCGTTTCGTCTCGTTTTCGTCTCCGACTCTTCGTCTTGACCTAAAACCCGTCAATATATACCCCTTTTCGTTGATCTAATCTCGCACCGAGAGTTCTCGAGCGATCTTTGCTTTTGCTGTTTCTGCCTGTCAGGTTTTTAGCTATGTCTTCGGGAGACTCCTACCAATGCTCCTCCATGGACGATGATGATGATGAACTCGAGGGCAACAGCCCCACGTCCATATGGAGGAGGAATAGGAAGAGGAAGGACTACTCCGACAACGATGAAGACTACAATCCTGACGAGGAGGAGATGGAGAAGGAGGAGCCGGAAGAAAAAGGATACAAACCCTTCGTCAACATCGCACCTATTGCAACAGCACCACCTTCTCCTATCTCCGTTGCCAGTGTGAGCGTGAACGTACCCCTTGGAAACAAGAGGCAGACGGCACGCATGAGCACTGGAGGGAAGGCTCCGAGGCATGCACTTGCTAGCAAAAACGTGGTGTCTACTCTTATTGACAGGGAATTTCGGCGTGCCACCCAAGATAACTATCCTGGTGAATGGGATCGTAAGATTCCGAAGGTAGAAGTGCCAAGCCCGGAGTGGAAACCTAACAAGAAGACGGTGGAGAAGGATCTCATGGAGAAACTGGGAAAAGCTGCAAGCAAGTTTGAGGAAGCCTACAACCTTATGATGAAAATCGTTGGAGACCTTGAAGATCATTATTATGAGGTCAAGAAGGAAGAAAAATAAAGAGCTTCTAGCAAAACGTCAAGCTTGGGGGAGTTCAGTCTAGCCTTTATCTTTACTAGTTTATCATATCTATCTAGTCATGGTTTAGTTTACTTTTATCGTTTAGTCATCATCTCTTTTAGGCTTGTGTGAGCTCATGGAGTGTTATCATGTATCTCTATCTTATGGTTTACAAATTAATATAAAGTATGGTGTCATCCATGATTCTCTTGTTCTGGAGATTTATGGGTAACACTCATGCAAATGAGCGTGGCATATTTAGAAGTTTCAATCACATCTTGCCTTGAATTTAATTAACTTGAGTATGTTGGACAATTGTAGAATTATCTCATTATAAAAAGAAATATAAAAAGAGATGTTGCACTTAAATAAATATGAACCATTGTGATTAAAATTATGATGTTATGAGCTTGACAAATGTCTTTGGTTGAAAGTTAGCAGAAATGTGCTGTCACATGGAACGCTTTCAACATTGCACTTCATTATATCTAGTTGATGTCATGCACTTTTGTTTATGGATGCTTATCATGGTGAAATAAATGGTGAAATGGAGTAGGTTTAAATGAGTTTGTATAATAGTTAGAGAGACGCCTGGGCCGCTAATCTAAGCCATGCATCATTCATGGTGGAAATTTACAGCGTACCATAGTGAACATTCAGTGATGCATATCACAATAAAAAGCTACATAAGTGGTAAATAAAAGAGTGCTGAGATTGTTCATTGTCTGTTTGTCTTGTTGTTTGGATATGGGCTTGTTCCATATCCTGGGACAAGAGGTACCCCAGTTGACGCTCTTGATGATACTATTTTACTTACAATGATATTTAAATTGAACTTGCTTTGTTTCCCAAGTTGAGTAGCACATGGTGTAGGTACTCGTATTCAAGGGGCATGAGATTTTCAACCCATACCTTGTCAAGCACATTACTCATATTTGCTTTCACTTTAAAAATTAATCATGCAACATGCTGAGATCAAAAGCAAGTGAAAAAAGTATATTCAATCGTCCAACATACATGGTTATTTGCTTTCAAAAGTAAGGGGTGTTGCTAGAGCTTCTACTTATGTTGCCCTCATGTGTATGAGTTTTAGTTCATTGATCTTACATTACAATTGAATATGATGATGATACAATGCTCGTATTTATTTATCAACCACAAGTCCATTGATGCATATAATGATCTATGTCCTTGCTTACTCGAGGACGAGTAAGGTTTAAGCTTGGGGGAGTTGATACGTGCATTTTATATCATCATTTATACAACTCTTAGCATCATATTAGAATGTTATTTGCATTGAATATCATTATTTTACATGTTTTAGACGATTTATGGGACTTTCTTACAAAGTCCCTATTTTTGGTATTTAATTTCTGGGAGGCAGAAAACCTCCTTTTTCTTGTTTTTAATGTTTCAGGAGTTACAGGGGTCTAAATAATAAAAGAAAAATTGCACAGCTATTTTTTCATGGAGAACAAGGCAGAGGGAAGAAGACCGAAGAGAGGGGAGCCTCGAGGCCCAAGATGGGTGGGCCCACGCGGCCACAGTACCTGGCCGCGTGGGACCCACCAAATGGGCCTCGAGCACTTCCTCGCCTGGGGCTTTTTATACACGCCTTCGTCCTCCCCGAAAAGTTACGCCCTAATTTTTCCAAGTCCATCCGAGGCCGTGGCGGCGGCGAAACTCCTGATTCTCTCCGAGGGGGAATCAGACTCTGCTGCTCCGGAGTTCCGGAGGAGGGGAAATCACCGCCATCGTCATCACTTCTCCTCCTTGGCGTGGGAGGAGGTCTCTACATCATCACCACCACCAAGACCAGCACCATCTCCATCATCATCTCCGTGATCCACCTCGTTCCCCTCGTAGTTTGAGAGTTGCTATACCCTAGATACTTGTCTTGTGCTACTATTCATGTTTGTGATTGAGTACTTGTCATTATTTGGAGGTGAAGTTGTATTTTCAGATTGCGTTGTACCACTTATGCCACTGAATACCATCATGTTTGCACGTTGTGAGTAGTTCCCGCATGTTCCTGAGGGCATAGGATGAATTGGCAATGATTTATATATGACATGTGTTGGTATTTTGTCAAGTGTTTATCTTTTATGTGATTCTATGATGGTGTTGTGCGAACGTCGACTGCATAACACTTCACCTTTATGGGCTCATAGGAGAACACCGTAGTGTAGTGAATTGAGGGCGACTTGGGAGGACACGTAAACCCTCGTCCGAGTCATGAAGTTGCATTATGAGGGTATTAGTATCGGGGACCTTAGAGTGTAATGCTATGGTGGGACTTTTTGTCTTAATAATTCTTGTGCAGTCATTTGCTTGGCCACATGATCCATCATAAGGGGTTTAGTTTATTTATTTAGCTTTACCTAAAAATGGCTCCGTCCAAAGAAGATTAAAACTTGACAAGATATTCAACGTGTTGTTTAATAAATCTCTATGCCTAGCATCATCCATGCCGCCCTCGGGAACGTTTGCCACATATAAGTTACACATCACTTGAGCTTGTCCTCTTGCCACATAAGAGGATTGGGCTTTCTCTTTTTGAGCTTTCACTTGCTACTATCTGTTATCTGCTTGCAACTATACAACTGAAAATACCAAAAACACTTGCATCTTTTATTGTTTTATTTATCAATATTGCTAACCAATACCTTCAGCTCCTCGTGGGTTCGACAACCTTTTCTAATTGAAAGGTACTACAATTGATCTCCTGCACTTGGGAGTCATCATGTGGGCGTAACATTGGTCATTTGAGTTGAAAGACATGAATCTTTGCCCATGGTAGCTCATTTCTGAGAACACTTTTTAAATATAATTGTCTTATTCCAAGTTTATTAATTTTAATGGTAACTAAGACACATATCATGACACAACGCGAAGGTTTTCCATTTTTTTGATTTTTCTTGAATTTCATATGTCAGTTTCAAAACACGGTCAGAATTGTCGACACAACCATTCTTAGGTAGGTGTTGAATCTTGCAAGACTCCTGGTGTATCTCTGATGAAATAGCTATTTGCGTGCCTAAAAATGATTTTTTCAAAAATCATGAGCAAACTACGAAGCAGCTGCAGTTCAAATTTGACCTGCTTCCAACTGAATCGGCAGAAATTTGTCTTTTTCATGAGAGGTGGATGGAAACCTTTTGACACACCGCCAATTGGTTATTTCTACATATTATAAGGTATAATATTTTCTACAAATTGTGTGGTGCAATTTTGCAACATAGTTTTGGTAGGTGCTACACAAAAAACCCATTTTTTCACACTCGAAAAATGAAAAATGGTTTTTTTTGCGCAAAGAATATGAAAACTTTTTTCGGCAACATTGTTCACCGTTCCAATATGCATGCTTGTGCACAATATGAGATCATTTTAACAAACTATTCCATGAATGTGGGCGTAACATTGGTCATTTGAGTTGAAAGCCATGAATCTTTGCACATGGTAGCTCATTTCTGAGAACACTTTTTAAATATAATTGTCTTATTCCAAGTTTATTAATTTTAATGGTAACTAGGACACATATCATGACACAACGCGAAGGTTTTCCATTTTTTTGATTTTTCTTGAATTTCATATGTCGGTTTCAAAATACAGTCAGAATTGTCGACACAACCGTTCTTAGGTAGGTGTTGAATCTTGCAAGACTCCTGGTGTATCTCTGATGAAATAGCTATTTGTGTACCTAAAAATGATTTTTTTTCAAAAATCATGAGCAAACTACGAAGCAGCTGCAGTTCAAATTTGACCTGCTTCCAACCGAATCGACAGAAATTTGTCTTTTTTCACGAGAGGTGGATGGAAACCTTCTGACACACCGCCATTTGGTTATTTATACATATTATAAGATATAATATTTTCTACAAATTGTGTGGTCCAATTTTGCAACATAGTTTTGGTAGGTGCTTCACAAAACCCTATGTTTTGTAGCACTTAGAAACAATTTGAAAGACACATGTCTCAAACCAATCAGAACTCAGATTTCTCCCTCCCACGGATCAACTCCTGTAACCAATCTGAGACGTCCACACCATACAGATCCAACGTCTCTCGCTCACGTCTGCTACTGAAAAAGACAAAAAAGAACACCTAAACGCACACCCCCCCACCCAAACCCTAGCATCGCGCGACATTACTCGCCTTCCTCCCCGCCACCACCCTCTCCCGATCTGGATCGCCTTTCTCCTTCTCCCCAATCCAGATTCAGATCGACGCTGCCGCCTCCTCTCTCACCTCGTCGGCAGGTCCCTCCACCGATGACCCCTCCTGCCCCACCGTCGGCCATTCTCCCTTACGCCACCCCCACATCTCCCAGTCGCTCCAATTCGTCCTCCCGCAGCAGATCGAGTGAGCCGCCCAACCTCACCGGCGAAAGATGCACCGCCGCCCAACAGCCACGGCGTAGCGGCCGGCTGGCTCACCGGCGTGCGCGTGCTTTGATGCGCGCCGCTCCGTTGAGCTGGCCGCACCGCCGCCCAACAGCCACGGCGTAGCGGCCGGCTGGCTCATCGGTCATCGTCCACCATGGACATGTTTCTTGCTGGTTGAGCGCAGTAGCACTGTGCCCTTTTTCTCGTCCTGCCGCACGGTGTCCAGGATGGCCAACTACGGCGAGGTACTCTCCAGACCCTGCGGTCTTGCTTTGCTATCCCCTGCACCAGCCTAGCTGACGACCTCAGTGTGATGGATCTGTTGTTGCACTTACGTCTGCTGTATGCTTGCAAATGTCCCTTAACTGACACGAGTAGGCTGTGTACACTGTGGTAGCGTACATTGTATCTTGTGTGTGTGCTTGATTATTAGAGGTTATGGAGAAGTATGTACTGCTGGTGTGAATCGACATTGTGTGCATCTAAAAAACTATGATCTGTATTGGCCTGATCTTCAAAAGTTCTTAAATGTGTCCATTTTTGTGCAAAGTTCAGTGTAGCGCCCCGACCCGACTGCTATACAGTGATGTTGTGTGTCACCGGTTAAGCGATACAACCGGAGGTTACGGGTTTACCAATCCCCGGCCAAAACCTTTGGCAGGCGTTGCTCGGAATGGATCATCGGCAACGCAACACCCCGATTGATGCCTTAACACAGGCACAACTATCAATGCATAATAGAGAGATCAAGACTTGTGGAACAACTGGCACATCACAGACTCTACGACACAAAACATTAGTTCAACTCTTATAATAGAGAAAGATAGCAAATTACATCCAGAGGTCACAGACCCAACAGTACAACAAGCGGAAGCGAAATAAGTTGTTCTAAACAACAAGATCCAAATTATGGCCTAAGAGGCCTACAGATAAACATTCAAGCGCCAGCTGTTCCGAGATGTCCCAAGCTGCCACCTGGGAACCCCAGACTACCCGTCGACGTCCACAAAGAACCCACCTTCGAGGTCGGTGAAGTCCTCCTCTGAAACAAAACAAACGACGTTGAGTTCGACGAACTCGCAAGATTAAATATAGAGCTTTAGCTCGATGAGGCTTTCAAAGTTTTATGGCTGTTTTGCATAAAGCTGATTTTATTTATAGAAACATAACTCCATGGCATCAACTAATCAGAGTATTTTTAAAAGGGGGTAAGAAGTAACTCTTTTCTTTGATCCTTTCTCCTCATCAACCACCATCATCACGGTACCTGTTCTACAAAGGCACCTCCCCAAATCACCCTCGAGGAAGCTAACCTTGCATTCTTGAGTAGTACCTTTAGTACTCATTTTTAATCATTCCGTTCAAGTTATTCTATGATCTTATCGTCCTTTCCCAAGTCGTCCATAACCGTGGACACGGCTTTTCGAAAAGATTTAACCCTGCAGGGGTGTACAATGTTTGCCACGCGTACCGTCCGGCCCATTGCCTAGCTCTTAGCTCTCTTCCGGGAAAGCCGGCTGGGTGGGAGCGGTGACGACTTCTCCCTCGCTCGAGACTTTCCAGGATCATCAGTGGCGGTAGGACATGTTCAGTGCCTCCAACACCCTGCCCCACGGCCACTTATTTTCCTAACACCACAATCCTCATCCCATTCTCAACCACCATCTCACGCACGCGCAAATGGAAGCTCGAACTAGAGGACCCTGGCTAGCCCCTCACAAGTTATTTAGTCGAATAAGGGTTCCTGCAATTGCATAGGCCTCACGCATGGTTGCACGCTCAGTCTTGGTTCAAAAGGTAAAGAACTCGCACCTAGGCGGCGAGAACGAGACAAAGCACCACAACCACAATGGCCTCTCATCCCCACCTTGAAGCATTTTATTACCTGTCACCACAATTTCTCCACCATCATCCGAACATTTCCACATCTGTTTCCAACATGAAACATCCATCGGACGAATAAACATTTAACTAAGCATGGCTAAGCATCAATATAGCATAGTTAAGTATCTCAGGCCAACAATCCAAACCTATGGATAATAGGAGGGGAACAGGTAATGGCATCGGATACTTAATGCAACTATAGGATACTCTACATAGGAAAAAGTTGAATGGGGTAATTTTGAAAATTGATTTTGAGAAAGCTTACGATAAAGTGAATTGGTCTTTTCTTCAACAAACGATCAGAATGAAAGGTTTTTCTACTGAGTGGAGAGCGTTAATAGATAGCTTTGTTTCGGGTGGAAGTGTTGCCATCAAAGTTAATGATGATACATGCAATTTCTTCCAAATGAAAAAAGGCCTAAGACAGGGTGACCCATTATCGCCAATACTATTTAATATAGTGGCTGATATGTTGGCTATCTTGATCGAACGCGCTAAAACTGATGGCCAAATTGAAGGATTAATTCCACATCTAGTAGATGGTGGGTTATCGATTCTCCAATACGCTGACGACACAATTCTTTTTATGGACCATGACATCGAAAAAGCTCGTAACCTAAAGCAGATCTTGTCGCATTTGAGCAACTTTCGGGTCTTAAGATTAATTTCCATAAAAACGAATTGTTCTGTTTTGGCGAGGCTCAGGATAACGCCGCCTTGTATGCTGAGCTTTTTGGCTGTGTGCAAGGTCAATTTCCTATCAACTATTTGGGTATTCCGGTTCATTATCGGAGACTTACAAATGCTGAGTGGAAAAAGGTGGAGGAAAGACTTCAAATTCGTTTAAATAGCTGGAAAGGCAAGCTCTTATCCCTGGGTGGAAGATTGGTTCTCATAAATTCAGTACTTACGAATATGGTACTGTATATGATTTCATTCTTCCAAATTCCGAAAGGAGTCTTGAAACGATTGGATTATTTCCGATCTAGATTCTTTTGGCAAGGGGATAGTGACATGGGTATACATCTCGGGTACCCTATCATGAGGGTACCTGGTGCATGTGACGACTAAGGCCCAATAGCGAAGAGCATAATCGAAGCCCAAGACAAGAGGCCCAAGAAGATGGAGTACCCTCCAAGATTAGACATAGGCATAGTCAGTTTAGACTTTCCTTATTGTAAACTAGGTCGGTTACGAACTCCCGAGACCCAGCCTATTTAAAGGCTGGGAGGGGTGCCGATCTAGGGAAAGCCACACCAGAACCACCAAAGCTCTTGCGAGATCGACATCTCGGCAGAGCAACCCAAGTACACGGGAAGACAGGAACCTTCAGGGTGGTTGGAAGATTACAGGCTGGCTGTTGCGTGCCAGCGAGGCACAAACACCACAGCTATGCAATACATACGACTGATGCTAGAAGGCACAGCCCGCGACTGGCTCAAAGCTCTACCTCCATCAACATACGACTTGTGGGACCACTTCCGCGCGGACTTCATCAAAAACTTCGAGCCTCTATGTGGGCGACCAAAAACATTTGAAGAACTGCGAGCCTGCGTTCAACGTCAGGCGAAACGTTGAGGTCATACATCAGATGATGGACTGAGATACGCAACTCAGTCGGAGTAATTTCAGAAGATATGGCCATGGATGCTTTCATCATGGGCCTCGCCAGGCATGACTTCAAAGAAGCACTTGGTCGCAAAAAGCCAACCTCTGTGGCTAACCTCTTGATGGTAGCGACTGAGTGGGCAGATGGAGAAGATATGGCGCGCACAACGCGGGTCCTCACCCCGTGACAATCATGAAAGCGGCAGTCGAAGCCGAGAGACTCATACAGAGACGACGAAGGCGCAACGTTCAAAACGTCACTACGACGACGACAGACCCGAATTCATGGCGGCTGGGTTCTCCACACCCCGCAATGACCAGACAGAAGCGACCGACGGTCGGAAGATCGGCGAGACAGTCGAGATGATCGCGGGACAGTCGAGATGATCGTCGGACAGTCGAGACCGCGGCCAACGCAGTGATAGCTACAAGAGGAAGGACTGGCGCAAGTCACGGGCACAATCTGAGCGATCATTCGAAGAAAAGATGGACGCTGATTGCAGATTCCACCTGTACAAGGGGGACGACGGAAAACTGCGATCCAATCACTCGATGAGAAACTGCAGGGAGTTCGACCAAATGGCGACTGATTACGTAAATCGCAGAAAGGCAGCAGCCGCACAAGCACCTGCACCCGTGCCTCAGCCAAACAACGTGCCTGTTCTGATGGCACCACCTCCACCACCACAGCCTGCTGCAGGCGGAAACCTCGCGGGTGCCATACAGCACATACCTCGGGTGGACGAGCCACAGTACCCTCCCCCCAAGGGCAGATGTACATGATACAGAAAGGTCGACCTTCCAACAGGGAGCAAAAACTTCGCACTCGACAAGTAAACATGGCGGTCATGTCACCTCCTGCGGTAACTGAATACTTGAAGGGATCCGAAACTACAATAAGCTTCAGCAAAGAGGACCACCCTCCATCGGTTGTTCGCCCAGGGCACTCTGCTCTGGTACTCGACGCGCAAATTGGAGGCTACGCCATGTCCAAGGTCTTCATGGATGGTGGGAGCGGCATAAACATCATCTTCGCAGATACGCTCCGCAAAATGAACAGGTCAGTCGAAAACCTGCCAAGATCTTCAAATACCTTCCACGGTATCGTTCCAGGGAAAGCAATAAGCCCAGAAGGCACCATACAACTCGACGTAACGTTCGGGGACAAGCACCACTTCAGGACAGAGTCGATTGAGTTCGAAGTGGTCGACTGGAAGTCACAATACCATGCTATACTTGGACGCCCGACGTTCGCTCGATTCATGGCGGTGCCACATTACGCATACCTCCAGCTGAAGATGCCTGGACCAAAAGGAGTAATCACAGTCAAGGGAACTTCCAAAAGTCTGACTCTTGCGACCGAGAATTCAGCAAAATCTCTGAGATGTTTGGCATGGAAGCAACACTCGCTGATCTAGCGGTCTCCAACGATCGAACACTTATGCCAGAACACAAAAGGTGGCAGTCGACAGAGCATTCAATGCCACCAATGACACAAGATCGCATCAGGTGCACCCGACTGACCCGACCAAGACAGTCAATGTCTCGTCGAGTCTGCCTATCGCATAGGAAAGCGCGCTCGTCGAATTCCTCCGTGAGAACTGGGATATATTTGCATGGTGTCCAGCGACATGCCAGGTATTCCCAGGGAATTCGCCGAGCACTCTCTCCATTATTTCCAGATGCTAAACCAGTCAAGCAAACAATGCGCCGCATATCCGGCCCAAAAAGAACTGCAGTCGAAGCCGAAGTCGACAGGCTACTCGCAGCAGGATTCATCAGAGAGATCAAGAAATCACAATGGGTGGCCAACCCCGTACTCGTAGAGAAGAAGCACACAGATATCCTTCGGATGTGCGTAGATTTACAGCACTCAATAAGTGTGTCCAAAGGATCACTTTCCACTACCTCGAATCGACCAGATCGTCGACTCCACCGCCGGGTGCGCTCGCTTGTCCTTCCTGGATGCTTACTCGGGTTACCACCAGATAAGGATGAAGGAAGAGATGAAGAGAAAACGGCGTTCATAACCCCACTCGGGGTCTACTGCTACACCACAATGCCTTTCGGGCTCAAGAACGCAGGCGCAACCTACCAGCGCATGATGCAAGATTGCCTCAAGAAGCAAATTGGGCGAAACGTCCAGGTCTATGTAGATGACATCGTCATCACCACAAGAGGAAAAACACACTACTCGATGACTTGCGAGAGACATTCGCAAACCTCAAACGCTTCCACATCAAGCTCAACCCGAAGAAGTGCACGTTCGGCGTGCCAGCCGGGCAACTCCTCGGGTATCTAGTCTCAGCTCGAGGAATCGAGGCACCCGGAGAAAATACAGGCCATCTTGACGATGCAAAGGCCTTCAAAGCTCCATGACGTGCAAAAGTTAGCGGGTCGAGTGCAGCGCTCAGTCGATTCATCAGCAAGCTAGGCGAAAAAGCACTCCCGTTCTATCGACTGATGAAGAAAGCAGATAAATTCGAGTGGACGCCAGAAGCCGAAGCAGCCTTCACGGACCTCAAGCGAGTCCTCACAAGCCCTCCAATCCTCGTCGCACCAAGGGAACGCGAGCCACTATACCTATATGTCTCTGCAACTAACAGGGTGGTGAGCACTGTTCTGGTAGTCGAACGCAGGGAGGAGGGACACGCCCAAAGCATACAACGTCCAGTCTATTACTTGAGTGAAGTGCTCTCCACATCAAAGCAGCGGTACCCGCACTATCAAAGCTGGCTACGCCGTGTTCATGTCCTCAAGGAAGCTGACGCATTACTTCTCCGAGCACCCGATCACTGTAATCAGCACCTCAGGGATCGGGGACATCCTCACAAACCCCAACGCAACTGGGCGAGTAGCAAAATGGCTCATCGAGCTAGCACCAAGAGACATCAAGTATGATTACCCGAAGGCCATCAAAGCACAAGTTTTACCTGACTTCCACACCGAGTGGATTGAAGCTCAGCTCCCAGGAGCACCAGATGTGTCCAACTCTGGACTATGTACTTCGACGGCTCAAAGAAAAACGAAGGCGCAGGCGCAGGTGTCATCCTCATATCACCAAAAGGCGACAAGCTCCGCTACATCCTACAAATGGGTTCGAGTTCCCATCCAATAACGAAGCAGAATATGAGGCTCTGATCCATGGCATGAGGATGGCCAAAGCCCTCGGGTGCACTCGACTGATGATCTACGGCGACTCGAATCTTGTGGTGCAGCAAACAATGAAGGCCTGCGACGCAATCGCAGATAACATGATCGCCTACCGTGACCTGTACAACATCATGGAGGGCAGCTTCGAAGGCTGCGAGTTGCGGCACATAGGGCGTGAGAGCAATGAAGAAGCAGATAAGTTAGCCAACATTGGTGCGACCAAAGCACCAGTGCCACCTGGTGTCTTCTTCGAGCGCATCGAGCACAGATCATCAAAAAGAAGCGAGCAACTCCTGCATCAGCCGCACCAGCCAAGAGCAAAGCACCTAGCACAGAGGACCCCCAGTCGAGGTACTCCTCATCGAGCCAACTTGGACTCAACCTTCCTCGCATACATACTCCGCGGCGAGGTACCCGAAGACATAACAGAGTCAAGACGCGTCACTCGACGATCTAAAGCATACACTGTCATCAACGGTGAACTTACAAACGCAGCATATCAGGTATGTTCCAACGTTGCATAGCATTTGAAGATGGCCAAGCCATCCTTCGTGATATTCATGCAGGTACTGCGGGCATCACGCCAGCAGTCGATCACTCGTAGCCAAAGCCTTTCGCGCAGGCTTCTACTGGCCCACAGCACTCAAAGACGCGGAGGACATAGTCAAAAGGTGCATCGGCTGCCAAAAATTCGCCACAAAGCCGCACGCACCCGCATCGGCGTTGAAGACAATACCATTGGCCTGGCCCTTCGCCCAGTGGGGGCTCGATATGGTTGGGCCACTCAAAAAATCCTCCCATGGAGGGCATACTCACCTTCTGGTGGCGGTCGACAAGTTCACCAAGTGGATTGAAGCAGTACCTATCACAAGTTCGACTGCCACTACAGCAGTCAATTTCATAAAATCCATCATATACCGCTTTGGTGTGCCAAGCATCATCACTGACAACGGTACAAACTTCACGGCTGAGGAATTCAAATCCTTCTGCAAAGAGCAAGATATCACGCTCAATTATGCATCTGTGGCGCACCCGCAATCAAATGGCCAAGTCGAAAAGGCCAATGGACTTGTGACAAGTGGAATCAAGAAGCGCCTCCTGGTGCCACTCAAAAGGGCCGCGGGTGCTTGGGTAGAAGAGCTCCCGTCTGTGCTATGGAGCCTACGCACAACACCCAACGCCTCAACACAATTCACTCCATTCTTCATGGTCTACGGCGCAGAGGCAATCCTGCCATCAGACGTAAGGTTCAACGCACCAAGGTCGAAGCATACAATGAAGAAGATGCAGATGAAGCACTCGAAGATGCAGTCGACTTGCTCGAAGAAGCACGCAACACGGCGCTAGCACGCACAGCTGTTACAGCAAGATCCGCAACTATCACAGCCGTCGACTGCGTACCAGGTCCTTCGAGGTTGGCGACTTGGTACTTCGACTGAAGCAAAAGAAGGTGCATAAACTTGCTTCTCCATGGGAAGGACCCTTCATCATCACCGAGGTCATTGGTGGTGGAGCATACAGACTGAAGCACGCGAAGACAGGCGAACTCTCCATAATCCTTGGAACGTTGCGCAGCTGCGCCGTTTCTATGCTTAGATTGCTCAGTCGCATAATGTAATAGGCACATATGTCGGATGGCTGCAGGTTTCAGACGCGCTCTTTTCCTTACCAGGGTACCTAAGGGGACTGGAAGGTTTTTAATGAGGCGGCCTGCAGCCTAACATTCATAAATGGAATATAGTCAATAAATTCCTCATATTTTCCTGCTTACTACTCGCATAACTTATCAGCACAAACTTAGCCTCACCCGTATGCTCGGGGGCTGAGCTACCTCATAAATAAAGCTTTCGCTCCTTCAAACATAATACTCCAGCACACTCGAATACTCGGGGGCTGGATCATAAAACTCAATACATAAAGGAAAAAGTTGCTCAACCCCTCAATTACTCGGGGGCTGAGCCTGCAGGCATAAGTTGAAGCTTCAACTCTCATAAAATTCATAGCCTCACTCGAGCACTCGGGGGCTGTGCAATTCATGTTCCATATTAAGTAATCTCATAAACCCCACTCGATACACTCGGGGGCTGCATACATACACATAAACAAATAAGCACTACGTACAAGTGGCAAATTTACACTCGGGGGCTGTTCCCTATACATAAATACCCTAATCTTCTGGTTCGTCCTTGACTGGAGAACAGGGCCCATAAGTTGAGCGTCATAGCACTCAACCAGCGTCCTCGCATGTTCGACTGTATCATCCAGATCCGATTGGGACAAGGACGATCCAGGCACGGGTGGACGAAGTTGCAAATTCGGGCGTTGACTTCGGAGGTACGCCATCGTTGTGTTGGCCCCATCCACAAGCCTCTGGGTGATAAAGTCCTGAATGGGACCTGCACTCTGAAAAAGCCCGAGCAAAGCATGGATTCCTTGAGGTTGCGGCCCAGTCGGGAAAAGCGTCTGGTTGATTCGATTGAAGACCGACCTGCATAACTCAAGCAGCATAGTGCTCCGCCACACCCGATCGAAAGTGCTGACGGCCAGTCGTGGGTTCGTCAGTTGCCATGCTCAACTGCTCACCCACGCGAGCCTGCTCCGCCTGGAAATCTTGAACAAAACCTGCAACAATGCAAGTTGAGTGAACAAAAAGGAACAGGCTGTGAACTCACAAGATCAAGGCAGTCATGCTTACACTCGAGCTGTCTGTTCACGATCTCCATCTCGCCAAGCACATACTCCTCCCGTTGGGTGGGTAAAGCAGGCCTTGCCCTCATCCTATCCAGCTCACTTCGGGCACTCGCCAGCTCTTGCTCCTGTTTCGCGAGTCGAGCTTTCATATAGCGTATTACTGCGGCATCGTTTGCCACCTGAGCTCGAGATCGAGTAGGGGCACGATGCCGCGACGAGCTGGATACAGTGGCGGTTGGCCGTTTCTGTTCCAAACATCATAAAAGTTTCATAAGAAACTCATCACAAAGCTTAGGCGAGTAACACCACACAGCTTTACAAGCAGAATCATGATGAGGAACATAAAGGTAGCAAAAGCACATGCATACTCGCATGATCATAAGTCTAATTACAAGACATGAAATGGCGCGGCTGCCCTACTTCTCAGACATCGACTCCGACCTAGCCCTACTCGCACGGGCGGCGACCTCTGCTACCCGGCGCTCCATGGTGGCCATAAATGTTTCAGCCAACTTTGCAGTTGGCTCGTTCACATGCTTTAGGGACACCAGCTTCCCGCCGGCTTGCGAGGAAAGTCAGACAGAGCGGCTTTGAAGTCACCCTCTATCCCATGACCTAGAAGGAGTTTGAGGGTGGTCTCTGAGCCGCGTACCGTCAAAGCGCGAGCAAAGTTCGTCATAGTCGAAGTTCCCGGGCCCAAGACGTCGGCGAAGCCGTCCACAGTCGAAGGAAGTTGGCTAGACGGGAACACGTCCTTGAACACGGCGCCGAGGGTGCTCGTAGACTTGGCGAGTGCATCCTTGGCTTGGATGGAGACGATGTCCAAATCGCCTATAGCGCGGTCAAGGGACAAATCGCCACTCGACTGGTCTACACCTAGCGGTGCGCCAACAGCTCCTGCAAAAATCAGACAGAACACAAACTTTTACACAACCTTCAGTGCCAAAAGAAGGGACAAAAGTGGCAAATTCAACTTACCGCCCACGTCTCGGGTGAGGCTAGCCAAGCGCTCAGCAAAATCTTTCTCGCGCAGCGCAGCTGAGTTTTTGGCGTCATCCAAGGCCTTCTTCGACTCCTCGCGCTCCTTGGCGAGTGCATCTTCTAGCTCTTTAACCCGAGACTCAGCAGACGCTTTGTCACCTGAGATAGATGGTCAGATGTCATTCACAATCGACAAAGCAAAAAGACATACAGAAACCCAACACACTTACGGGTGAGCTGCTCCATAACAGTGCGCAGATTATCCCTTTCCTGTTCAACCTGGACAAATGCTTTACCTGATTCCACCAGGTTGAGGTAAAAGGGCTGCACGCACACGAAACCAACATAAGCTATACACAAATAGTCTCAGAAGGAAGACTCGACAAAAGACACTTACGTGTTCGACCCAAGAAGCAGGCTTGGCAGCAGAAGTCCCAATTTGCGGAGTCGACGTACTCGCAATCTTGGCGGCCTCAATGGAAGTGGCCGTGGCTACTGTTTGCACAACCTCAGCCCCAGCAGGAGAAGCTTCAGGCTGATCTGGAGTCGAAGCTCTCTCGGTTGGAGGGGTTGGAGGTCGCGCAGTCTCAGCACTGCGAGTGACCGAAAGTCATACAACATAAGAAACAGTACTCAACTCACAAAAAAATTTGGTACAAAAAGGAGCATACCTGTGATCTTCTTCATCATCAGTGTCGAGCTCTTCAAAGTTTGGGCCTCCAAAAAGTAGCTCCCCACCCGACTGAGGAGGAGGAGGAGCCGAGCTCAGCGGGCTCACGTCCAAAGGAGCAGCTGTGGTCGTAGGAGACGAGCCTGAGTCTCCGTCATCTCTCACATCTGAACCCCTTGTGGGTGAACTCATGGAGGAAGACACAACGTGGGCTGCCCGATGATACGTCTCCAACGTATCCCTAATTTCTGATGTTCCATGCTTATATTATACCAATTGCTACATGTTTTATATACACTTCATATCACTTTTATGCATTTTCTGGAACTAACCTATTAACAAGATGCCACAGTGCCAGTTCCCTGTTTTCTGCTGTTTTTGGTTCCAGAAAAGTACTTCTGCGAATATTCTCAGAATTGCACGAAACAAAAGGCCACGTCCCTATTTTTCCAACACGTACACGAAGTCCGAAGGAGAGACGAAGAAGAGCCAGGAGGCGGCCAACCCACCTGGCGGCGCGGCCCCACCTCCTGCCGCGCCAGCCTATGGTTTGGGCCCCTCGGGGCTCCACCGACGTTGCCCCTTCGCCTATATATTGCCTCAGACGTGAAAACCCTAAAACACGAAGCCAATTTCCACGAAGAGTTCCGCAGCGCCGCCGCCATCGACGACAAGTTTCGGGGACAGAATCTCTGTTCCGGCACGCCGCCGGGACGGGGAATTGCCCCCGGAGTCTTCTCCATCGACTCCACCGCCATCTTCATCGCTGTTGCTGACTCCCATGATGAGGAGGGAGTAGTTCTCCCCCGAGGCTGAGGGCTCTACCGGTAGCTATGTGGTTCATCTCTCTCTCCCATGGTGTGATCTTTATGTGATCATGTGTATTGCTAGTATCGCTAAATGCATTAATAATGTTTATGCTACTCAAGTGATTTTGTCTAGTTTCTAGAGTCATTGTGACAACACGGTATCAAGGTGACAGTGTGGGTACTTGTGTGACTCTATGAATAATTTAGACATTTATCATGGCTTATTCTTGGGAATTGTGGTATTTGTTTACTCAGACTTTGAGGTGTGCTCTTGCAGCCCTACGCATAGTACTCTTGCTTCATCAAGAAAGAGAATAATCCCGAGCAGTATTTACTTGTGTTCAGTTGTGCTAATCTAGTTGAATATGTAGATGTTACTCTTTATCTATTATGCACTCTATAGGTTACTTTAATATGAACTCCGGTACTATCCACGGTGTAAAGGTGACAGTGTGTGCACCGTGTGTGACTCCTTTATGACGTTGTGGCGCTTGTTTACTCCGGCTTGAGGTGTGCTTTTGTAGCCCTACACAATGAATGGTGTTTGTTATCCAACAAGAGAGTGTTTAAGAGTAGCTTTTACTTATTCAGTTATGAGATCATTGTTGAGAGTGTCCACTAGTGAAAGTATGATCCCTAGGCCTTGTTTCTAAGCATTGAAACACGTTTACATCAAGTTCTGCTACATGTTTGCGTGCTGCCATCTTTATTTCAGATTGCAGTTACTACTTATAATCATCCATATTACTTGTATTTCACTATCTCTTCGCCGAACTAGTGCACCTATACATCTGACAAGTGTATTGGGTGTGTTGGGGACACAAGAGACTTCTTGTATCTTAATTGCAGGTTGCTTGAGAGGGATATCTTTGACCTCTACCTCCCTGAGTTCGATAAACTTGGGTGATTCACTTAAGGGAAACTTGCTGCTGTTCTACAAACCTCTGCTCTTGGAGGCCCAACACTGTCTACAAGAATAGAAGCACACGTAGACATCACCCGACGGCGCTTGCGAGTAGGGATCTCGCTCACATCATCAGTCATGGCACGCTCCTTGTCATGTGCTTCTTCAACTTCTTCCTCTTCTGTAGGAGATGTGGTAGCCGAAGGAAGAGGAGATTCATCTCCTCCCTTCGCTTCTACCGTCACCTCTGTTTCATGAGTTGGGCCATCTTCAGAAAGAGGAGGAAGGGTTGAGGTGGTCGAGTGGCCCTGCACACAAAATAAAGCAGTCAAAGTCACAAAGATGCATAGCAGAATAACAAAGATAGGAGATCATAAACTCGAACGACTCACTAACCTCTGGCAAAGGCTTTTCAGCCCCATAAGGAGCGACAGGGCAGTCGACGTTGCAGGGATCGCTTTGTTTTGTACTGGTGATGTGCCGCACATGTGACACCAGTTCACTCCTAGACAGCTCCTCCTTGCTCATCCGAGTGGAGTCGAGGGGACCTTCGTACTCCCACATTGGGTGTGCACGAGCGCGGAGCGGCCACACCCGCATTTTCACAAAAGTGCAATAAGGTGCACACCCGTGATGCTGTTGAGCAGTCCACCAATCGTCTCCAGCAAGGGTGCTGCTTCCGCCATTTCTTCAGTCGACAGCTCATGGTCCCAGGCCTTCGTCCTCGCTGCTATACCAGCAGTCGAAAATGCTGGGGCCCCATCCTGGTCGACTCGCACATAGAACCACCTTTTCCTCCACCCCTGCGCCGAGTCGACTGGCTTCAGGGCGAAGTATCGGGTGTCGCTGCGCACTTGGATCTGCAGGCCTCCGACTGGATAGGTTCGGCCGCCTCGGTTGTTGGGCCGGACCATGAAGATAGACTTCCATAATGCCCAACTCGGAGCAACTCCCAAAAAACACTCGCACAGCGTGATAAAACACGCAATGTGCAGAATACCGTTCGGGTGAGATCATGGATCTGCACCCCGTAGGCAAAAGCAAACCTCGCACAAAATCATGGAGGGGAGCGAGAAACCCCTAGGCAAAAACTCCGCGAAACAGACGCGCTCGTTAGCGCGAGGCTCGGGAAGTACCTCCTTGGGCGAAGGTGCGCGGACGAAGAGCTGGTCCGAAGGTGGCAGCAACCCCTCCTCGCGCAGCTTGTCCAGCTGTGCCTCCTTCATGGTGGATTTCATCCAATCGCCATTGGTCTTCTTGAGGTCGACGGCGGCCGCAGATGCGCCAGCCGCAGTTTTCTTCCCCTTCATCTCCGTCGCATCGGGCGCGGCGGCAGCAGTCGAGGCAGAACGTTTGTTGCCCGCCACTTTTTTCATTGTCAACGAGCAGGAGGTGGAGCGCGCAAAGCTCTAGTGCAGGAGCAATGGAGGAACGGCGCAGGGAAGAAGAAGGAATAGGGGCGGCGCACAGAGCAAATGGCAGGTAAAAAACAATGACAGCGCCGTTCCCTTATTTACCACAAATCAAAAGGAAAATCACAGCCATCCAGATCCAAACCGTGCGATACGCACGCGATCTCACCGTACACGTGGCGAACGCGGAGGGCAACCGTCACCGGCCACTCCGCCCACTACGCACGCAAAAAGAGGAGCCATCATCACGCCTCTGGAAAAAGTGGGCCCGTGTGGTCAAGTCAAGTCCAAACGGCACCGTCTTCGGTCAGCTCTGCACAAATGGGCCCACCTATGTGTTACGTCCCATCCATCGCAGCGTAACGCACGCCACGCGTGTCAGGAATCACAGTCGAAATAAACGTCATCCCTGATGTCATTGAAGCATCTGTTCAAAAATACATTCGAGTCCGTCCAATGTATATTGGTCAATCGATTGCCTTGTTTAAAAGTTCAGGTGTGACAAATCCTTCTTAAGGCAAAATTGGTCACTCGACCGTTCCTTCGACTGAGTCATATTACTCCCATCGGGAGCGTATTCAAAAAATTCTTCGACTGAAGATGCTCAAGAAAATGATTGAGATTATCCTCCATTTACAAGTAATACAGCATAATCTCGGGGGCTACTCCCATCGGGAGCACTGTCGTGCACCCGATAGAATTATGACACAAATTTCTTCGATTAACATATGCATAGTAAGAGGATTTTGAGATTATCCTCCATTGCAAAGCAATAAAGCACAATCTCGGGGCTACTCCCATCGGGAGCGCTGTCGTGCACCTGATAGCATAACAACAAATATCAGTCGACAAAGACACAACTCGTCCAACAAAGTTCAAAAAACATACTCGAAACATCCCCGAGTTGCGTCCGTCGCAAATACCTCGGATGTTGCATGCATAGTGCAAAGGTAGGACCCGCCGAACTTTCGAGCTGGGCTAAGGACCGTTCCAGCAACGTCAATCCTTATACTTTCCGTGTCAGCAGACATGATGAAAAATCCCAACGGACGCGTTGGGTAAAATTCAAAGTTATACTGCAGATCGACCCAGTAAGACCTCAGCGGCCTAGTCGAATCTGACCAGTTTGTTCCAGATTCGAGTCCGGGGACTCGAGTTTGATTGAAAGCTAGTAAGGTTTTACCCGAATGTGTAGTTAACCAGTCCCGATCCGTCGAGTGTACTGGGCCTGCTAAGCTATTATCCCTTGATCATCATAAGCAAAAACCACAGTCGATGAGATACTCGACATAGCCAAACATGTGTTATTCATACAGGAATTCCAAATTATGTGTACAGAATACAAAGCATATGACGTGCACTTACGAAAGAGTCCATGCCCGATTCTTCGAGTCAGCCAAGTACTCGGGGGCTACTGACATGGGTATACATCTCGGGTACCCTATCATGAGGGTACCTGGTGCACGTGACGACTAAGGCCCAATAGCGAAGAGCCTAATCGAAGCCCAAGACAAGAGGCCCAAGAAGATGGAGTACCCTCCAAGATTAGACATAGGCATAGTCGGTTTAGACTTTCCTTATTGTAAACTAGGTCGGTTACGAACTCCCGAGACCCAGCCTATTTAAAGGCTGGGAGGGGTGCCGATCTAGGGGAAGCCACACCAGAACCACCAAAGCTCTTGCGAGATCGACATCTCGCTAGAGTATCCTTGTAATCGCATAATCTCACACGATCAATAACAGACAGGCAGGAAGTAGGGTCTTTACCTCCACTCGAGGGGCCTGAACCTGGGTAAATCTTTGCCTCTGCTTGTCAGCCGACGAAACCACCAGTACTACCACGTTCTCTCCCCATAATCTCAACCCTAGGTACTTAACCATGGGATTTGATGAGGGTACACCTCGTCAGATAGTGAGAAGAAAAAATATCGGCTGACTAAATGGAGTGTGGTTTGCTGCCCTAAAGACCAAGGAGGGCTCGGTGTTCATGACCTTGAGGTCAAGAACAGGGCTTTGCTAGGTAAATGGCTCTTCAGACTACTTTCTGAAGAAGGAGTTTGGCAAACCCTCCTTAGGAGTAAGTATGTGGGTTCTCAAGCCGTCTCTCAGGTTCTTTGGAAACCTGGTGATTCGCACTTCTGGGCTGGCCTGATGGCCACTAAGAAGTTCTTTTTCCCACATGGATCTTTCTTAATCGGGGATGGGTCGGAAATTCGCTTCTGGGAGGATATATGGCTAGGCCAAACTTCCTTTCGTGTACAATATCCGGCCCTATATGCTATTGTACGAAACAAGAGCGACACGATCGCTAAGGTGCTGGGTACATCCCCTCCAAATGTTTCGTACAGGAGAAGTTTACTTGGACCAAGACTAGCATCATGGAATGCTTTGTCTACCCGGTTGGAGTCCATCCATTTATCGGAAGGTCGAGATAAATTTCGATGGAATCTTACGAAGAATGGTCAATTCTCGGTAGATTCTATGTATAGAGCGTTAGTTTTACCCGATGTACCAGTCGATAGTAAGTTTAATAACAAAATTTGGAAGATGAAGATCCCGCTAAAAACTAGAGTGTTTGCGTGGTATCTCCGTCGAGGTGTAATTCTTACAAAAGATAACCTTGCCAAACGCAATTGGCACGGAAGCAAAAAGTGTGTCTTCTGTCATCACGACGAGACTATTACACACTTATTCTTTCAGTGCGAGTTCGCTAGGTCTATATGGTCAGCCGTCCAGATAAGTTCTACCTTACATCCCCCGCGTAATGTTGCAAACTTGTTTGGCAACTGGTTAAACGGGGTTGATCCTAGGTTTAAACTATTCAGTAGGATGGGAGCGATTGCCGTTATTTGGTCGCTATGGCTATGTAGAAATGACAAGGTTTTTAACGATAAAAATGCTTCTTATATGCAGGTTATCTATCGTTGTACAGCATTGCTACGAGCTTGGTCGGCCCTGCAACGAGTGGAGCACCAGGATTTGTTTATGGAGGTGGCGTCCCGTTTGGAGGCAGCAGCCAGGGATTTTTTATCCCGGCATGGATGGCAACATAATCTCCGGATCGACCTACCACCATCTTAGGCGTCTTTACAATTTCTCATTATGATATGTAATTCGCCTTTTCATTTTCTGCATAGAGACTCGTGAACTGGTGAACTAGTGGCTGTGTGCATCCTAGCTATGCAGAGGCCGGGTGTAATACCTAATTCTTTTAAGTAATAAAAACTCCCTTTATCTAAAAACTATAGGATACTCTAATCCAATAAAAATTGACATTTGGAACCGCATGCAATATTATAGTAGAGAAAATATTTGCGGAAAATAGGATAGGACATGCTCAGAGGGGGATTACGCTTGCCTTGCTCAGAGTGCCGGTAATAGGGATCGTCACGATACGGTGGTGGCACTTTAACTCCTTGATCTACCGATGCACAAACAACACCGGAAAGGAACCAATAAATACCACGAACACAATAGGTGCAATGCACAAACATGATGACATGACAATTTAAGGTACTGAACCTTTTTATAAGCTATCTAGCAATTTTAAGTGGGGTACGGCGAGAATAATTACTTCAACCAGATAGGAAAACACCCCATATTTAACATAATGATTCTCCTAACTTGTAACGAGTGCGGTCCTTTAATGGTGCTCAAATATGCATGATATTTATTTTAAAGGTTAGTTCACAATTTTACGGACATTTTGGTATATCGAACACATTTCTCTGATGTCCCGATAAAAAGTTATTACATTTAAAATTCCCTCTTTTAAATATGCCCTGGTTATAAGTTATTTTCAACACAGTACAATTATTTATCCAAATTAGAAACAAAAGTAATTGAAACAGGATAATTTTTGGTACTGGACAATTTCGGAATTTCCGATTTGCTTTGAACTCGGAATATCCGATGCACTGAAGTAATGCATTTCTACGTACTGCTGTTACTCGGATAATCCGATTTTTGGGCTACTCGGAAAATCCGATCGTCGGGGAGGACTGAATTTCTGCTAAGGACCGAAGCTAACCCGTACTGGGGTTGCTCGGATTATCCGGTCGAGAGTGACTCGGAGTATCCGACGCACGGCGAGAACGCGGTCGACGGCGAACTACGGCGAACTGGAGCTACGGACCACGAGCGAACGAGAGGAGGGCGGGGAAGGTTCGCGTGCTCACCCTGAGCTCGTGGGTAGGCTCGGCGGAGACGGAGGCGGACGGGAGCGGCAGAAATCGCCCGGCGAAGCCGCGGCGGTGGTCGGAGAAGAATCGGACGGCACGGTCGATTTACGGCTTCCCGGCTGGATTCCTTTGGCGGAGATGTAGCAGGCGACGCGGCGGAGCTGCTGGTATGCTTCGATTTGCTCGGGGGCTCCTCAATCAACGGCGTCGAGCTCGGCCATGACGCTCGGGCTGCGAGCTCGTGGGGGGGGGGGGGGGGGGAAATGGAGAGCGCGGGAGCAGGCGAGCGAGTGGATAGGGTAGGAGCAGGGCAGCCTCGTGGTGCTCTTCTTCTCCTCATGTGGACAGCAGCGAGCAAGGAGGGCAGGCGACGAGCTGGTGCGGCGCGAGCGGGAGCTTCTCGGTCGCTACAGGGAGGAAGAAGAGGATTTTGCCACAAAAAAACCCTGTGCTTCTTTTCCCATTTACAATTAGGTCATTTTCTGTTTCTTTTAATTTCAGCAGCATTTCAGTGATTTTATTTAGGCACCAAAACATTTTTGAGAAATATGAGAAAATTCTTGTAGCCTCCCAACAGCAGGTAGAAGCACCACAAAAATTGGGGTTGCAAGATAAAATGTTTTGATCCACCTTTGTTCCTAGGGGTTTAAAATAGGGCATTTGCCAAATTCCCCAAATTATAAACTTTTAGAAATCTTTGAGCAAGTTCAAAATAGTATTTTGAACTCTTGGAACTTCCTTGACAAATATAAGATGTCAAGTATATTTGTTTTGCAAGTTTGAATGCTCTCATTGTTTTCAATTTGTTAAAGCAAGTTTGGCATTTTGTTTTTCAATGTTGCCAAACCAATTAGTGTGTTGTTTAGCAAAATAATATGGATGCCATGATGCAATGAAACACAAAAGCGAAAATTTTACTCTGGTTTTTAGGTTCTCAAACTTTGGGCTGTTACATTCAGTCTGTTTGTGCTCCAATGAGTAGTCTGTTTGTGCAAGTACATATACTCAGTGAACTTGCAAAATTTAGTCTGTTTGTGCAAGAATGTTGAACTTGCAATTTTTTATCAAATCAAATCATAGTTGGAGTAATCTGTTTGTGCAAGTCATGAAATTAATAAGTTGAGTAACGTTTCACAGGGCTATACTTGGTTTTTGTATGTGTCCTGGTTGCGAAATTCCATGTTTTCATGTTTCTTGCACCATTTTTTCTTGTAAATCTGATCTGTATTTGCTTACTTGAACAGCAAATCATACAGATATTTATTTACTCCATACAACAATTGATTGTAGAAATAGAAACATGTACACACCATATCAAATCGCTGTTCATTATCATGTGATGCATTCATGTATTGCTCGATCATCAAGATGTGGTTGATGTAATCTTGGTGGTAATGCAGGAGGTGATGATCAGAGGCCATCATCTGAACGATGGCAACACCATTGTCAATGGTATGGTGAATGGAAAGCTCAATGTCACCAGAGAATTTGGGACGGGCTACCTGAAGCAAGGTATGCAACAATCAAACGGTGATATAGAGTGTAGACATGCATGTGACAGCTTCTTTATGGGATCGACAAAGAAGTTATGTTCTAGTGCTCCACTCACTTGCTTTACTCGTGTCTTCACCATCACACCACCACACCAGCTCATCAGCAAAGAACAGTAGGGAATTGATGTTTCTGTTAGTTACAATGTGGTTAATTATATGTACGTGTGCTTATGCTAGATAGATTGGCCCGTTGTGTTAAGCTTCAAAGTATTTGGGGGTTTCTTGATGGGATCTTGGTCACAGTTTTGTGTTCCAAAGACATTCTTTTAGAAAGCATTGTTTATAAGTGCTATTTACAATTTTGTTCACCAAATGATGTTCACTAACCTAACTTTGGAATTCCAGGAGCAGTGCAAGAACAGCAAAAAGAGCCAGGGCTACTGCTGCTGCTGCTGCACCGCACGCCGAGTTCGATTCACAGCGTTAAGTTCACCGCCGTGGCTTCCTTCTCTGGATTAGTTATGTGTTCGGTTTAACCTATTCATTGCAAATATCCATACTGTTTGTGCAATGAAAATATACCTACTCTAAATGAATTCCTTTGAGTTATTTGCTAAATGCATTACGTGAGTATGCAACATGTTTTCGAGTCCTGCTTTTGGTAGAGAGCATTATTCTGTTCCACTTATGTATTAGAAAGCTTATGAAATCTAACTTGTGGAAATACATAAACGTCATATTTTCTGTTCTGTTCTACTTGTATCATCTTTTGCTGCTTTACTTACCAGAATAATAAATCATCGTGCTTTTGTTGTAGAACATCGTGTCAAGAGAAAAATTCCTTTGTTAGACATTATATTTGCTTGGTTCTGCCCCTTTTTTCAGCCGGTTGTCTGAGAATGATATGTTGTGAGCTTCATTTGAAAAGCTTCCACCTGAAATTCCTCTACTAGTTCATGTTTTCGTCTTTGCTCAATTCTGTTGTTAACACTATGTTTGCAAATATGATTTTAACAAAATATGTAATACCCTGAATTTTGAGTAGATTAATTAATTTGAGTAAATTAAGTTTAAGCTTCTAATAATTTGAATTTACTAATGCTAGCTAGTTTTAAAATCTGCATGCATTTTTCTTTGTCTTGCATGCATGAAGTACTAGTTATTTCACTCTCTTGCATTTGCATGCATCGATGGTTGCATGCATTATCAGGTTCACCTGTGTAGCTGATTTAGCTTGCTACGTGGCTTGATACGAGAGGGTTTTGGTTGTGCTGGCAAGCGATTGGTGGGCAAATAAGCTACGGTGATTCGCTGCATGGCGTCCAGCTGCGAGTGGTGACGTAGCTGCTCACGTTTAGATGTCGGCAGATATTTCTGCTCAGCTTGCAAAGCGGCAAGCGGTGGCCTAGATATTTATCTAGCGCTGCCTTATAAGTAGAAACGTAGCTAGCTGCTGCTGCTTTACTTCCCTCACTCCATACGACGTTCACTGAGAGAGAGAAGATAGAGAGACCTCGAAAAAGATTAGAGAGCCAGCGACGGCGGCGAGAGAGCAGCCGAGCTCGCTGGCATGAGTGGGCGCCGACGATTGGAGAGTTTGGCGTCGCACGTCCATGTTGGTGGTATTCGTTGGCTACCGATCGTAGCTAGTACCTGAATCGTACATCTGTGTCAAGAGCTGACCAACATCGATGTTATTCGAGTGCTACGAACATAGCAGATTACTGAGGCAAGCTCTTCTTACCTCTCTCATATATTTTGTAGATTATGCTTTGCTTGTAATTGCATGATACCCTGAGTGGTACGAGCTTTGTGTTGATAGACGGGGCTAATGCGCTGGTGACGTTACGGTGATGGATCCGTAGGAGCCACCGATACGAACCGGGCTTAGCACGTATATTCAACATGTAAATGAACACAACGTTTTTATGAAGGAAAACTTGGTGCTACGAAGGTGATCGTATTGTACCGGTCACAGTACATGTATGGGACTGTCTGAGTTCTCCGCGAGGGGCGGCTCTTGAATGGAAAGTGTCGGTGATAGATCCGTAGGAGCGATCGGCATGAGTAGGTCAGGGTGTCCGGGTGTCTGAGCGGGTAAAAGGGTTCTGCTCGTTCTGGAATCCTGTGCGGTTCTAGACGAGGATGTCGATGTTGGAGTACCCCTCTTAAGAGTGTAAAAGTGTGAATATGCACCCCTGTGAGTCCCGGGTTAGGAACCTCACTTTCTTTCATGTGTGGCACCATGTGTTTTAATATGATTAATAATTTAACCACACAAGGATTTATTTGTATTTCAAAAACCTAGTGTATTTTACAAATTATATGAAAGTGTACGAATTGTTTGCTGAGTATGATTTATCGTACTCACCCTTGCTTCCTCTGTTTTTTATGTAATCAGAGTGCGCAGCGTAAGAAGATGTCATCCGAGGAGTAGGCTGGACCAGTTGGGTGGGAACGTCTAGAGAACCTTTTATTCTTGTAAATGTAATAATCTTGTAAATGAACTGTTGAGATCCAGTGTGCTGCTTTATCCTGTTTCTATACGCCTTGCGCGTGTATAGACTTTCGGGTCTATAGGCGCACGGCGGCTGTCATTCTACCGAGCCGGGTCTCGGGGCGTGACAAAATATATCTGAGATTTGTTTGCATATATACTCCCCAGCCAGAAACTGTCTTGCCTCTAACAATTTTTTTTGTTCTGTAACATGCAGAAGCTTTCCTTGGTGCATGTTTTGTCGCGAGCTCGAGGACAAAGAAGTTGTAAGAAGCAGAGCTCTACATCATTGGAGCTAGTCATAGATCGATAGTTATTTATGTTTGTATATTTAATTGTGTTTTGGTAGCTGGATGCCATATGTGAAGTATATTTGATCGTAAAAACCTGACCTGAACAATGTTTTAGTATAACTAGCCAGAGCTGTGCGCGGCGCAATTCTCGTTCGTGGCTGCTGTGGGCCATGCTTTTTATCATAGACCGGTGGTTCTGCTGCGGTGTGGCGCGATAAAATAGAAAGATTTTATTACAAACTTCCGTGTGAGGATATTGCGTACTGAATAGTTATGTCAATCAGGTAAATAACTGCAGGCAGAAAAATAACACAGGCATACTGGAACAACTGAGAAATTTCAATAAGACGAATTACTTGAAAACCGAAGACCGAAAAACCTAAAGCCTTGCACGGCGGCAGACCACACGTGCAAGGCCACACGGAATGAAGAACTGAACATAAGACGAGGTAAGCGCTAGATTTATTTATACAGTGAGGAGCATATATATCTCTACTATATAATATGTCTTGAGGTGATGGTCCATTTTTCACTTTCCGGTTTTACCCCTACGTAGTAGAAAATATTACGCCACCTGCCACCGCTAAAGAGACATACCGGTTCGCTGTTCACGTGGAAAAGAAAAAGATCTCTCCCTGCCTCCTTCCCTGTCTCTCTCCTCACGTCGTCTCCTATCTCTGCCCCCATCGCTATGGTTTCTCGGCCGCCGCCGAAGGGCATGCGCCACTGCCCCACATCGCCGAGAGGCCTCCCCCAGCCTCGACTTCCAATGAGAGACGCGGGCTAGCACGTACTGCCTCCCCCGAGCTCCCCGAAGTGGAGCTCCACGAGCTGCGCCGTCGCGTCGACCTTCCCAGATTTTGCCGGCCTACAGGCCGCGCACGCGGCAGCGCGGACGAGCGCAGGTCCTATGTTTTTCTCTATACTTGCCCCTTTTGATCTCACTGCCCTAGGTGTGATGCGTTACTAGAATCTGAGAAGGTCAGAGACGCTGCACAAGACGTCACCGGCACGGCAGCCGCAGTCGTTGGCCACCACGGCGAGCAGCATCACTGCGCTAATGGCACCCTCCCACCTCTGACGTCCGAGCATCGAGGCCACCAGTCCGCCGGCGCTGGACATATGCATATTCACCTCTAATGGTCTGCTCCACTCTAACATAGCTAAATATTTGCCAAACCGATCCACCAGTTTATGGAACAATATATCTCATATTAGAACTCCATGAACCTTCATGTCAGGATAAGATCAATTCTCAGATCAAGAAACGACATGAAGGCACTCCGAACAGCAGCAGCCGGCCGCGGCGAGGACGTACAGCAGGTCCTTCGATTTGTTTGAAGAGGGTCTCTGAGGAGCGCAGGTCGGAGGCACCAGTACCAGCAAATGGATTTTCCACGTGATCTCGAATCAGCAGCCACACATTTAAGTTTCCTTTTTTTTCTTTGATTTGTCATCTTGGGGCTACCGTGCTCTGCTCTTGGCTTATTATTTCTGCAGAATTTCTTATGCTGACAAGGTGTTCGATGGAAGTCAAGATAGTCCGCAGATAGGAATATGCACAATGAACTGTATAATTATAATGTTCGGATCAATGATACCCACTTTGGCTAACTATATTACATTTCACAGTGTTGTGATTGAAGGAGTTCAACAAGTTTGTTCTTTCATCTAATTGAAATACGCCAACAAAATTCTATTGAAATCACTGTAACGTTGCTTCAAACTGTTGGGTTGAAGTTCAATGAACAGTCCTGTCGAGCTAATTTAGTGAGAGATGCAAGCGATGGTCTATTGGTTCTGAGAGATGTGCTTGATCTTGAAGATGATTCTCATGAAGCTGAACCTGCAAATGCTCATGCCTTTGTGTTTTGAATACCCATAGTGTATGCAAATGAAAATTATTATGTAAGTGGCTACTATTTCTTTTACCATTGTGTTGATTGTTGTATAATAGGACCGGTAAGATAATTTGTTCCGAGAGAAAGCCAATGTACTCTAAAAACGTGATAGAACCAAAATCAAATTTATTTGAACTTAAGATGTTTTATTTATCATCCGTTGCAATCGCACGAGCACTTTGCTAGAGAATTATGCACTTTGCAACTAGCATCATCTCTACATTTTGTTCACGAAATAAAATAAACCTTAAGAATAAAACCCGTATATTTTTTGTTGACCCGTTGCAACGCACGGGCATTTAGCTAGTTTTGCATAAGATTGCAAAAGTGCTTTTAAGCAGAGTGAACAATAGAGTATTTGGTACTATTTTACATGTAACGTGGAGTGATACTTGACCCTTGTTCTTCGGCTGAATCAACAGATTATGGTCGAACTTTCAAAATTGGATTTCACCCCAGAAGACTTATATGTGCATCCTTGACTTGTTCACATGAGGTTACACACAAAATTTGGAGGAAGATGTGTCACATCCCAAATTTGTAAACTAAGAAAAACTTAGTTTTACCAGACCCAAAATTCAGAACCAACAAAAACTTTTTGAAATATTTTATTGATGATTGTGTTTTCCATCCCATTGCTATGTGTGACTTGTTGTTTAAGTTGTTTGACTAGTAAATATTAACCAGAAACTCAACCAAGATAAAAATATATTCAACTTTGGTGATCATGTTATGACAAGAAAATATTCCATGTATCTCTTCCATTCTTATTTTGGCCAACTCCATTTCAATGACACTTGGTTTATCAGCAACCAAAACTAGTACCAGTATTTGAGAAAGTAAAAGTATTTCCAGGACTATGTGTTTCCACAAATGAGGAGATCTATATGCTATCTCCTATCTATCTTTTAAACTTGATATTTTGCATTTGTATGCAACTCCCATTTTATAAGCTTTGGTTATCATTACATTTTAAAAGGAACACAAGTGGGAAATATATCACCCCACATATTTTGTTTTACTCAAAACCCTTTTCAAAAGGACAAAGGTGGAGTTGAGACAATTTTAAACATCATCTTGTCATAATTGAGTGTGATCATTTTATAATCTAGTATTGTTAATTATGTGCATGGTGGTGTGATTAATTCTTGTGGTTTTAATTGTGTGGGCTTGGATGTGATGTTGATATTGTTGTGATTGTTTGCTTGTTTGACTTATGGTTGTATTGAGTGTTAACTCTTGTTTCATTGTTTGCTTGGGTGAATGATTACACCAATAATACTTGAGTGTTAAGTGGGAAACCCACTGGTCACAAATTTGGAATGTGACTTAAATTTAAAGCAAACTCCTCAAATTATTCAACCAAAAAGGAAATTAAGATCATGATGAAGAAATGATCTTAAATAAATTATTTCCTCCCTATTTCTCTATTTCTTTCAAACAAATATTTTCTCCATGAAAATATAACTTAATTAAAGTTATCATATTTGTCAAGAAAGTTCCAAAAGTTCACAACAATATTTTATCACTTGTTTTAAAATATTAAAGAAATGTTAATTTAGTTTTACCAAAAATGATTTATTCAAACCCTATGAACCAATGTGGTTCAAAACATTTTATTTTCAAAAGCCAATTTTTGTGGAGCTTCTACATGTATATGGGAGGCTACCTGAATTTTCTCAAATTTTTATAAAATGTTTTAGTACCTCAAATAAATCCCTAAAACACTACTGGTTTTAAAAAGAAATAAAAAGAAACAGTAAAAGGACTTAGATGTAAAAGGGAAAAGAAATCCAGGGGGTTATTTGTAATTTGGTCATCTCTTTCGCTGTAGCAGCAGTAGCATGGCGCCGTGTCGCCCGCTCCCGACGCCCGCCGCCCAGGCCCCCCTCCCGCTCTCCTCTCCGCTGCCCTGCGTGGAGATAAGAAGGCCACTGAGCCGCACCTCTCCTCCCTCATCCACTCGTCCATTCCCCTGCCCCCTCCCTCGATATTTTCCTCTGCCATGACCGAGCCTCGGCCGAGCTCGAGCTCGCCGTTGCCGCACGCATCGCCGCCGTTCTAGGGCGCCCCGAGCAAATCCGAGACCGCTATCCTCTCCGCCTCATCGTCCTCTTCATCTCCGTGCAAGGAATCGAAGAAGGGAGCCGTGCATCGAGCAGCCCGTCCGCGTCTTCCCCAACTCCGGCCGCCGCGCTCCGAGCTCGATTCCGGCGTCGTCACCGCACCTCCGCACCAGCGGTCGTTAGCCACGCGTCAAGGGTGAGCAGGCGCACCTTCTGGACATCTCCGTTGCCCTCCTAGCGCTCTATTCCGATGTGTATCCGTAGCCTCCGTCGTTAGGCCGTAGCACGTGCCGCCGTAGCTCGTCGCCGGAGCTTTTGCCGGCGGCCATTAGGTCCACAACGCCGCCACTACGTAGCCCGTGCTCGTGCGTGTCGAGTGCGAGCCTTATTTGGACTCAGCACGCCGTAGAACATCGAACCCGTGCTCGTCGCCGCCGGTGATCGTCGTATCCACGCGCGTCGTCGACGTGCACCGTCTACTCCTCTTATTTACGCGTGCCCATATACTAACTACAGCACCGAGCCAGCCCAGTGGCTAGCACACACGCTCACGCGCGCGAGGTCACGAGTTCGAACCCCGCGAGCGCGCTGCCTTTTCCTTTCTTTTTCCCTCTCGCTGACAGCCTGGCCCCACCGGTCAGTGACCGTGGCGGCCAGCGCAGTCTCACCCGCTCCGTCAGCGCCAGCGTGGCCATGGACCCCGTTGGTCAGTGACTGTGGCTAGCATGGCCTGTGTGCAGAAAGTTTCGGTTAAATTCTGGGAAAAATATAAAACTGACAGAAATTCGATTAAGTTGTAAATTCAATATCTTTTTAAATACTTGTCCAAAAATTACCAATAAGATACCGAAATGCTTTTCCTTTCTTTTTCCCTCTCGCTGACAGCCTGGCCCCACCGGTCAGTGACCGTGGCGGCCAGCGCAGTCTCACCCGCTCCGTCAGCGCCAGCGTGGCCATGGACCCCGTTGGTCAGTGACTGTGGCTAGCATGGCCTGTGTGCAGAAAGTTTCGGTTAAATTCTGGGAAAAATATAAAACTGACAGAAATTCGATTAAGTTGTAAATTCAATATCTTTTTAAATACTTGTCCAAAAATTACCAATAAGATACCGAAATGATCAGAAAAATAAGGCCTGTCTTTTAGTATAACTCACCTATCCAAATAAATTAGTTTATTTAATGTTTTATTAAAATAAAGAAAATGGCAGAATATAAAACAAATTGGGAAAATTCATAACTTTAAAAATAAGGATCCAAAAATTAAGTTTGACCTCTTAAAATGTTCAGCAAATGATGACCTTCATGTTCCACCTTGTTTCCAAACATGGAAAATTATTTTGTAATGTTGTTTAAAATAAACTAACAAAGGGGCATATTTAAAAAGGATTTTATAAATTAATCTGTAATGGTTTTTGGAGCAAATCCAATTTTGCTAGGTTCCTAGTGTTTCACTTTATCATATCCTAACTTGGTATAATATTTTGACTCACAAAAAATTATATAGTGACCTAACTTTTGTCTGAAGTATTTCCTGTTCAACAGGAGGTGCTTGTTGTTAACCTTCGCCTCAGATAGTTTTGTGATCGATGTACCTAGCTTGCGTATAGGCGTTAGACTACTGATCAATAAGGCCCTCGTAAATGTAAACCCTAGTTGTTGCTCGAACGATTAGATTGACGCTTACGGTTGGTTACTTGTCGGTGTACCACTTGTGGTTTGGTTTGCTTAGTGATTGTGGTGTTATTCTCCTGTTTGCGACGCTAGATATAAACGCTACCGGAGTGGTCTTTGGAATGGAGTTATTGAGGAAGGGAAATTTGTTGAACCTGAAGACCAAGACCAAGTTCACTTTGCCGAGCAAGGCAAGCTATTCTCTGAGCTTGCACTACCAACATATGCATCTACTTTCATAACATGTTTACTCTCAAAGCAAGTTTTACCAAAACCCATTTCAAAAATATATGGATATTATTTTGCCACCCTATGTAGTAGTTTATATAAAACTTTAGGATGGGAAAACAGTGTTGTTTATTCAAAACTCCTTTGAAATTCCTTATGAGTTGATGAAATACCGAGATGTCGGTGTTGGAGTGGAAAAGTAGAAAAATGGTGATGTTTATGAAAAATGCACAGTGTCCTAGTACTATGGAAACCAATCCTACCCTGTGCGACCACATTTACCACATATGGGAAAAGGCGTAGTCATGTAGTTTGCTCTTATTAGTATGGGATACCTCATCGACGGAGATGACTCCGTTATGCATGAGGGGATGGTCCGAGGATCTACCCCTGACCCGGGTCCTCACACAAGTTGGTGGGGAGGATAGAAGGTTCCACCATAAACCGCCGGACAAAACTATGAGTCCTCACACTTAGGGTTTCTGACGGGAAACCGGACTGGGTGTCGATGGAAAGTGTCATATGGGAAGGATCCTATACTAGCATGAGCAAATAAGAGGCTATGGCCGGCGGCTTACTTCGCATACCCCTGGTATGGCGAGACGTGGCAGACACGATGAGTTGCTGGATGGATGTGGGTTTAAAAGCGTGCTACCTCTGCAGAGGGTTAAAACTATTCGAATAGCCGAGTCCTCGGATATGGACAGTTGGGAGGCTGTCCTCTGACCATGTGCAAGTTTTGGAAATGTTTTAAGATTTGAAAATAAAATGGAGATGTGTTGTATCTGCAACTCTACCGACGGGCTGGTATGAGGTTGCTGGAGAATGATTGACCATGGCGGGCTACGGTCGGGAAGTGAAGAGTTTTGTGATTTGAAAGTGGAAAATGTTTTATGCAACTATGCCAACGGGCCGGCATGAGGTTGTTGGGGTTGAGTGACCATGAAGGGTTATGGTCGGAAAAGGAGGAGTTTTGGAGAAATAAACCAAATGGTGATTTTCCGGGAAAATGTTTATAAAAGAGACTTCTTACCTAGTTCAACAGAGATGTATTTTTGGGAAAAAGTTTTAAACGAGACTTCTCACAAAAACAGATTTATGGGAAAAGTTCTAAAAGCCTTCTTTCCTTTTTCAACAAGGATATAGAGTTTTCAAACCAAACGAAGTTTTATTTAAACAATAAAAAGAGTAGTGCATGCTCATTTCGGGGGTAGTTTGCGAGTACATTCAAATGTACTCATATTGGTTTCGTCCCTGGCTATTGTCTTAGCCAGATTTTGAAGAAGAACAGTTCGAAGAAGAAGACTTCAGTAACGTCAATGCGAACTAGGGCGCTTCCCAGTCAGCTGCCTGTAGGGTTGGCAAGTGACTTGGGCTCCACGTTGATTTGGTGATTTCCGCTGCGAGTACCTGATGAAGTTATGGCTTCAATCAAGTAAGTAAATTTATTCGGTATTTATGGGTGTTCTGTGATATCAATTCGAGTTATGTGCAACAACAAACTGATCATGGGATTGTTGCAGGAAACATAACGGGTATCTCGGATACCTAATCCGGGGTCCCCACAGACTTGGTATCAGAGCCATCCTGACTGTAACAGACCTTAGTTAGCATGGACGTTAGTTAGGAAAGAAATATTTTGTTAAAAATATATTGTTACCAAAAACATGTTTTCATCTAAGGAAGTCCAAAATAACTTCCACTCTTCTCACCTTCTCAAATATTTCTGAGTCTCATCCCTCTATTTTAAGATTTTCCAAGGATTTCTCTACTCCCTCTTACCCGTTCAAAATACTTGACGATGAACCCAAGTGAGACCTATTAGCTAGCACCTACAAGAAGAAGTTTCCATCTCAAATATTCAACATTCACATCAAGGTGATTGATCTGCAAATACCAAGATCGTCAGTATCAATAAAGCAAGAAACCTCGAAGACCTCAACTCAATATCGACAATTCCACTCAGTTACTACCTCGACAATCCCAAGTATTCCAGCTGAAGACTAAGGCTATAAAAGAAGACTTCAACAGCCCTGTTTCACCAAGGCCCATACGAGAGAATTATTTTGGAAAGAAAAATATTACTACCTAAAATTACTTGTATCTAAGGAAGCCTAAGTGTAGCTTCCACTCTTTTCACCTTCTCGAATTATTCTAAACCTTATCTCTTGTCTAAAGGTTTATCAAAAGTTTCCATCTGTTGTCTTACCTCCATTCAAACTTACATACTTGACGACACCCCAAACCAGACCTGGGTACTTAGCAACCCGAAGACTTCAACAGCAAGGCGATTTATATGCGAAGACCGATGATCCGTGCAACCTTCCGAAATCGCAGTAATTTCACCGCCAAAGTTTCCCACTTGGACAAGGTGAAGAAAATCCTCGAGATACAAAGACCCATAGGATCAATAGGATAAGCTCGTTTTACTTGAGCAAAACCCATCTTCCACGGTATTAAACGCTGTTGGTGCTAAAAGTGCCTTGATTGATCTTGCTTGTGTGTGCATTCATGTGTGTTGTTTTCCTTGTGTGTTTCACAAAACCCGTCTTGTCGGGAACCCAAAGTAACCACACTTTTATCTGTTGCTTTATTTTAGACTGTTTGCAAAAACCTTTTTGCCGTGTTGGCCATAGATGTACTTTTTGTACCCTCTCAAAAGTTCGACTTAGAAAAACCCTTCAGAAAATTTTCTCCTAGTAAGAGAAGCAAGGTATGGAATACTCTCTACCCCAAGACTTTGCGATCTTCTGCAAGACGGATACCTGCCTACATTCGTCGTTTTGTACAACCGCATCAAGCCATCGAGAAAGATGAAGATTCAAGACCCGACGTTAGATGACACAAGTCGTGTCCCGTCGGACTAACAAAACAATATGAAAAACTAACATAACTAACATAATTTATCTAACTTTAGTTTCTCATCTAACCAATTTTTGCAAAATTACTAACTGCTTTTTTCTAGACAAAGGAAAGAGGTGCCATAGGACGACTCAAAACTAGTTGGTAGAAAAGAGACTTTAGGAGGATATAAGAGTGTTGAACTATGAGTTTATTACTCAAAAGGATCATGATGAAATCAAAATTTGTTGGATAATGTTGGTAATGTCAAACATTTGAGGTTTAGAATAGGAGTGAAAACTTGGAGTGGATCGATAAATTAATTGGGTTTGGACAGATGATATATTTGATTAATACTCTGGGGTTAACCAGTTGTGGACCCCAACCATTGGTAGTTATCTGGAACTAGAAGGCGTGACCCTTGATTTAAGGTTTAGAAATAAAGGTGAAAGTTATTGGATTTTTAGGAAGCACTTGCTGATAAAATGATGTTGGATTGGTTAGAAGCAAGTAAATTAAGAAGAATACTCCGGTGTTGGAATGTTTAGGGTGATTCCTAGCGCAAGTGACCTGTACTAAATTCTTATGGAAATATGGGAGTGGTCAAAGATGATTAGCAAATGAGTAGACCGTGGTATTCAAGAAATAATTGGTGGGGATAAGTGAATGTTTATCGGATTCTAGGAATCAATATGACTTGGTCTAGTAGCCGACATCCTAGGTGACAGTAGTTTTCAGAGCTTGTCACGCTCTGTTTGGATTATTCTTAGAAAGATCTTTTATCGTTGATTAAGAGGTCAAGGCCCAAAAGTGTGGAGATAAAATCTGAATTTGGTTAGAAAGTGGGTCAATTCTTGATGATATGATCACATGATTGTTGGATGCTTTATTTAGCTTTGATGATATGATCGTGGGAAGATGGCAACCTGAAGGAGTCAGATAATATGAGATATGCCTATCTATGGGGAGAAAAATCAATCAAGAAACAATTGGTGGACCACTACGTTTTTGTGATAGGATATAATGGGAAGATTATGCCTTAAAGGTTTGATGGATATCCGATAGATTGAACTATGATATGATAAAGAGTTATGCCGAAGAAGATGATGGTGGATTAATAATTTTAGCTTGGGCAAGGGCCATGATTCAATTAACTAGTTGATAGTAGTGGCCTTACCAGAGATGTTGGAACGGTATTTTAAAGACTCGAGAATCAGAGGCCTATGTAAAGTTGGTTGTTAAGATCTTGGAATAATAAGTTTGATGTTCAGGGTATGGTACCCAACTCCCTTTGAAAACTAACTTAAGCCCTCAACCAGAAAGTTTTCCCGGAAACCCTAACTGTTCTGGGGCACTCTAACTTACTTGTGAAGACACCTGCGAAGCTTCCTGAAGACCCCGAACCAAAGAAGTCTTTCAGGATCAGCCTTTTTCCCGCCAAACCGAAGGGAGAACAGCGTGAGGAAGATCTACCGGAAGTCACTAAGAAGAATCAAACAGCAGAAGCACCTGCTGTTGGCAACATCAACCCCTAAGCAACCTCAGACGCAACCAGAAGTGTCCAGATGCAACTAGAAGTTTTAACCTCCCTCTTCTAACTAGAAACCGGAGAAAGTCGAGTACATAGACTTGACGCATCCTGAAAACAACGCGTCCCCACCTGTGACCCTCGTAAGGAGACAATATCAGGAAGTGATATCTGCACCGACCCAAGCACCGAGGAATGACACCCAATACTAAGATCGTCAAGCTACTCAAGAAGAATGATGCCTCCAAGTCAATTCCAGCTGCGACTTTCAACAAGACCAATTAAGGACCCCTTTTAAGGGGGGAAGACCTGCAATAGGTATACAGGAACGTAGTAATAATTAGATCGTTGCGCCTTAAGCCTTGTAGTATCTGGAAGCAATCAATCAAGACTATCCATCAGCGTCGATCGTCAAGTCAACCCCATTACTGAACTCAGCACAGAAGATCATCGACAAAGAAAGCCTCGCAACATCAATTTGTCAAGATCTCACATGGCGACCTTACTAAAGAAGCAACGACCTCGGAAGAGTAGTCAACCCAAAAACCCGTGCCCTCGTACTCCCCTGTTACCACCGGGCAAATCTCGAGGACGAGATTTATTTTTAAGGGGGGAAGAGCTGTCACATCCCAAATTTGTAAACTAAGAAAAACTTAGTTTTACCAGACCCAAAATTCAGAACCAACAAAAACTTTTTGAAATATTTTATTGATGATTGTGTTTTCCATCCCATTGCTATGTGTGACTTGTTGTTTAAGTTGTTTGACTAGTAAATATTAACCAGAAACTCAACCAAGATAAAAATATATTCAACTTTGGTGATCATGTTATGACAAGAAAATATTCCATGTATCTCTTCCATTCTTATTTTGGCCAACTCCATTTCAATGACACTTGGTTTATCAGCAACCAAAACTAGTACCAGTATTTGAGAAAGTAAAAGTATTTCCAGGACTATGTGTTTCCACAAATGAGGAGATCTATATGCTATCTCCTATCTATCTTTTAAACTTGATATTTTGCATTTGTATGCAACTCCCATTTTATAAGCTTTGGTTATCATTACATTTTAAAAGGAACACAAGTGGGAAATATATCACCCCACATATTTTGTTTTACTCAAAACCCTTTTCAAAAGGACAAAGGTGGAGTTGAGACAATTTTAAACATCATCTTGTCATAATTGAGTGTGATCATTTTATAATCTAGTATTGTTAATTATGTGCATGGTGGTGTGATTAATTCTTGTGGTTTTAATTGTGTGGGCTTGGATGTGATGTTGATATTGTTGTGATTGTTTGCTTGTTTGACTTATGGTTGTATTGAGTGTTAACTCTTGTTTCATTGTTTGCTTGGGTGAATGATTACACCAATAATACTTGAGTGTTAAGTGGGAAACCCACTGGTCACAAATTTGGAATGTGACTTAAATTTAAAGCAAACTCCTCAAATTATTCAACCAAAAAGGAAATTAAGATCATGATGAAGAAATGATCTTAAATAAATTATTTCCTCCCTATTTCTCTATTTCTTTCAAACAAATATTTTCTCCATGAAAATATAACTTAATTAAAGTTATCATATTTGTCAAGAAAGTTCCAAAAGTTCACAACAATATTTTATCACTTGTTTTAAAATATTAAAGAAATGTTAATTTAGTTTTACCAAAAATGATTTATTCAAACCCTATGAACCAATGTGGTTCAAAACATTTTATTTTCAAAAGCCAATTTTTGTGGAGCTTCTACATGTATATGGGAGGCTACCTGAATTTTCTCAAATTTTTATAAAATGTTTTAGTACCTCAAATAAATCCCTAAAACACTACTGGTTTTAAAAAGAAATAAAAAGAAACAGTAAAAGGACTTAGATGTAAAAGGGAAAAGAAATCCAGGGGGGTTATTTGTAATTTGGTCATCTCTTTCGCTGTAGCAGCAGTAGCATGGCGCCGTGTCGCCCGCTCCCGACGCCCGCCGCCCAGGCCCCCCTCCCGCTCTCCTCTCCGCTGCCCTGCGTGGAGATAAGAAGGCCACCGAGCCGCACCTCTCCTCCCACATCCACTCGTCCATTCCCCTGCCCCCTCCCTCGATATTTTCCTCTGCCATGACCGAGCCTCGGCCGAGCTCGAGCTCGCCGTTGCCGCACGCATCGCCGCCGTTCTAGGGCGCCCCGAGCAAATCCGAGACCGCTATCCTCTCCGCCTCATCGTCCTCTTCATCTCCGTGCAAGGAATCGAAGAAGGGAGCCGTGCATCGAGCAGCCCGTCCGCGTCTTCCCCAACTCCGGCCGCCGCGCTCCGAGCTCGATTCCGGCGTCGTCACCGCACCTCCGCACCAGCGGTCGTTAGCCACGCGTCAAGGGTGAGCAGGCGCACCTTCTGGACATCTCCGTTGCCCTCCTAGCGCTCTATTCCGATGTGTATCCGTAGCCTCCGTCGTTAGGCCGTAGCACGTGCCGCCGTAGCTCGTCGCCGGAGCTTTTGCCGGCGGCCATTAGGTCCACAACGCCGCCACTACGTAGCCCGTGCTCGTGCGTGTCGAGTGCGAGCCTTATTTGGACTCAGCACGCCGTAGAACATCGAACCCGTGCTCGTCGCCGCCGGTGATCGTCGTGTCCACGCGCGTCGTCGACGTGCACCGTCTACTCCTCTTATTTACGCGTGCCCGTATACTAACAACAGCACCGAGCCAGCCCAGTGGCTAGCACACACGCTCACGCGCGCGAGGTCACGAGTTCGAACCCCGCGAGCGCGCTGCCTTTTCCTTTCCTTTTCCCTCTCGCTGACAGCCTGGCCCCACCGGTCAGTGACTGTGGCGGCCAGCGCAGTCTCACCCGCTCCGTCAGCGCCAGCGTGGCCATGGACCCCGTTGGTCAGTGACTGTGGCTAGCATGGCCTGTGTGCAGAAAGTTTCGGTTAAATTCTGGGAAAAATATAAAACTGACAGAAATTCGATTAAGTTGTAAATTCAATATCTTTTTAAATACTTGTCCAAAAATTACCAATAAGATACCGAAATGCTTTTCCTTTCTTTTTCCCTCTCGCTGACAGCCTGGCCCCACCGGTCAGTGACCGTGGCGGCCAGCGCAGTCTCACCCGCTCCGTCAGCGCCAGCGTGGCCATGGACCCCGTTGGTCAGTGACTGTGGCTAGCATGGCCTGTGTGCAGAAAGTTTCGGTTAAATTCTGGGAAAAATATAAAACTGACAGAAATTCGATTAAGTTGTAAATTCAATATCTTTTTAAATACTTGTCCAAAAATTACCAATAAGATACCGAAATGATCAAAAAATAAGGCTTGTCTTTTAGTATAACTCACCTATCCAAATAAATTAGTTTATTTAATGTTTTATTAAAATAAAGAAAATGGCAGAATATAAAACAAATTGGGAAAATTCATAACTTTAAAAATAAGGATCCAAAAATTAAGTTTGACCTCTTAAAATGTTCAGCAAATGATGACCTTCATGTTCCACCTTGTTTCCAAACATGGAAAATTATTTTGTAATGTTGTTTAAAATAAACTAACAAAGGGGCATATTTAAAAAGGATTTTATAAATTAATCTGTAATGGTTTTTGGAGCAAATCCAATTTTGCTAGGTTCCTAGTGTTTCACTTTATCATATCCTAACTTGGTATAATATTTTGACTCACAAAAAATTATATAGTGACCTAACTTTTGTCTGAAGTATTTCCTGTTCAACAGGAGGTGCTTGTTGTTAACCTTCGCCTCAGATAGTTTTGTGATCGATGTACCTAGCTTGCGTATAGGCGTTAGACTACTGATCAATAAGGCCCTCGTAAATGTAAACCCTAGTTGTTGCTCGAACGATTAGATTGACGCTTACGGTTGGTTACTTGTCGGTGTACCACTTGTGGTTTGGTTTGCTTAGTGATTGTGGTGTTATTCTCCTGTTTGCGACGCTAGATATAAACGCTACCGGAGTGGTCTTTGGAATGGAGTTATTGAGGAAGGGAAATTTGTTGAACCTGAAGACCAAGACCAAGTTCACTTTGCCGAGCAAGGCAAGCTATTCTCTGAGCTTGCACTACCAACATATGCATCTACTTTCATAACATGTTTACTCTCAAAGCAAGTTTTACCAAAACCCATTTCAAAAATATATGGATATTATTTTGCCACCCTATGTAGTAGTTTATATAAAACTTTAGGATGGGAAAACAGTGTTGTTTATTCAAAACTCCTTTGAAATTCCTTATGAGTTGATGAAATACCGAGATGTCGGTGTTGGAGTGGAAAAGTAGAAAAATGGTGATGTTTATGAAAAATGCACAGTGTCCTAGTACTATGGAAACCAATCCTACCCTGTGCGACCACATTTACCACATATGGGAAAAGGCGTAGTCATGTAGTTTGCTCTTATTAGTATGGGATACCTCATCGACGGAGATGACTCCGTTATGCATGAGGGGATGGTCCGAGGATCTACCCCTGACCCGGGTCCTCACACAAGTTGGTGGGGAGGATAGAAGGTTCCACCATAAACCGCCGGACAAAACTATGAGTCCTCACACTTAGGGTTTCTGACGGGAAACCGGACTGGGTGTCGATGGAAAGTGTCATATGGGAAGGATCCTATACTAGCATGAGCAAATAAGAGGCTATGGCCGGCGGCTTACTTCGCATACCCCTGGTATGGCGAGACGTGGCAGACACGATGAGTTGCTGGATGGATGTGGGTTTAAAAGCGTGCTACCTCTGCAGAGGGTTAAAACTATTCGAATAGCCGAGTCCTCGGATATGGACAGTTGGGAGGCTGTCCTCTGACCATGTGCAAGTTTTGGAAATGTTTTAAGATTTGAAAATAAAATGGAGATGTGTTGTATCTGCAACTCTACCGACGGGCTGGTATGAGGTTGCTGGAGAATGATTGACCATGGCGGGCTACGGTCGGGAAGTGAAGAGTTTTGTGATTTGAAAGTGGAAAATGTTTTATGCAACTATGCCAACGGGCCGGCATGAGGTTGTTGGGGTTGAGTGACCATGAAGGGTTATGGTCGGAAAAGGAGGAGTTTTGGAGAAATAAACCAAATGGTGATTTTCCGGGAAAATGTTTATAAAAGAGACTTCTTACCTAGTTCAACAGAGATGTATTTTTGGGAAAAAGTTTTAAACGAGACTTCTCACAAAAACAGATTTATGGGAAAAGTTCTAAAAGCCTTCTTTCCTTTTTCAACAAGGATATAGAGTTTTCAAACCAAACGAAGTTTTATTTAAACAATAAAAAGAGTAGTGCATGCTCATTTCGGGGGTAGTTTGCGAGTACATTCAAATGTACTCATATTGGTTTCGTCCCTGGCTATTGTCTTAGCCAGATTTTGAAGAAGAACAGTTCGAAGAAGAAGACTTCAGTAACGTCAATGCGAACTAGGGCGCTTCCCAGTCAGCTGCCTGTAGGGTTGGCAAGTGACTTGGGCTCCACGTTGATTTGGTGATTTCCGCTGCGAGTACCTGATGAAGTTATGGCTTCAATCAAGTAAGTAAATTTATTCGGTATTTATGGGTGTTCTGTGATATCAATTCGAGTTATGTGCAACAACAAACTGATCATGGGATTGTTGCAGGAAACATAACGGGTATCTCGGATACCTAATCCGGGGTCCCCACAGACTTGGTATCAGAGCCATCCTGACTGTAACAGACCTTAGTTAGCATGGACGTTAGCTAGGAAAGAAATATTTTGTTAAAAATATATTGTTACCAAAAACATGTTTTCATCTAAGGAAGTCCGAAGATAACTTCCACTCTTCTCACCTTCTCAAATATTTCCGAGTCTCATCCCTCTATTTTAAGATTTTCCAAGGATTCCTCTACTCCCTCTTACCCGTTCAAAATACTTGACGATGAACCCAAGTGAGACCTACTTAGCTAGCACCTACAAGAAGAAGTTTCCATCCCAAATACTCGACATTTAACATCAAGGTGATTCATCTGCAAATACCAAGATCGTCAGTATCAATAAAGCAAGAAACCTCGAAGACCTCAACTCAATATCGACAATTCCACTCAGTTACTGCCTCGACAATCCCAAGTATTCCAGCTGAAGACTAAGGCTATAAAAGGAAGACTTCAACAGCCCTGTTTCACCAAGGCCTATACGAGAGAATTATTTTGGAAAGAAAAATATTACTACCTAAAATTACTTGTACCTAAGGAAGCCTAAGTGTAGCTTCCACTCTTTTCACCTTCTCGAATTATTCTAAACCTTATCTCTTGTCTAAAGGTTTATCAAAAGTTTCCATCTGTTGTCTTACCTCCATTCAAACTTACATACTTGACGACACCCCAAACCAGACCTGGGTACTTAGCAACCTGAAGACTTCAACAGCAAGGCGATTTATATGCGAAGACCGATGATCCGTGCAACCTTCCGAAATCGCAGTAATTTCACCGCCAAAGTTTCCCACTTGGACAAGGTGAAGAAAATCCTCGAGATACAACGACCCATAGGATCAATAGGATAAGCTCGTTTTACTTAAGCAAAACCCATCTTCCACGGTATTAAATGTCTGTTGGTGCTAAAAGTGCCTTGATTGATCTTGCTTGTGTGTCGCATTCATGTGTGTTGTTTTCCTTGTGTGTTTCAAAAAACCGTCTTGTCGGGAACCCAAAGTAACCACACTTTTATCTGTTGCTTATTTTAGACTGTTTGCAAAAACCTTTTTGCCGTGTTGGCCATAGATGTACTTTTTGTACCCTCTCAAAAGTTCGACTTAGAAAAACCCTTCAGAAAATTTTCTCCTAGTAAGAGAAGCAAGGTATGGAATACTCTCTACCCCAAGACTTTGCGATCTTCTGCAAGACGGATACCTGCCTACATTCGTCGTTTTGTACAACCGCATCAAGCCATCGAGAAAGATGAAGATTCAAGACCCGACGTTAGATGACACAAGTCGTGTCCCGTCGGACTAACAAAACAATATGAAAAACTAACGTAACTAACATAATTTATCTAACTTTAGTTTCTCATCTAACCAATTTTTGCAAAATTACTAACTGCTTTTTTCTAGACAAAGGAAAGAGGTGCCATAGAACGACTCAAAACTGGTTGGTAGAAAAGAGACTTTAGGAGGATATAAGAGTGTTGAACTGTGAGTTTATTACTCAAAAGGATCATGATGAAATCAAAATTTGTTGGATAATGTTGGTAATGTCAAACATTTGAGGTTTAGAATAGGAGTGAAAACTTGGAGTGGATCGATAAATCAATTGGGTTTGGACAGATGATATATTTGATTAATACTCTGGGGTTAACCAGTTGTGGACCCCAACCATTGGTAGTTATCTGGAACTAGAAGGCGTGACCCTTGATTTAAGGTTTAGAAATAAAGGTGAAAGTTATTGGATTTTTAGGAAGCACTTGCTGATAAAATGATGTTGGATTGGTTAGAAGCAAGTAAATTAAGAAGAATACTCCGGTGTTGGAATGTTTAGGGTGATTCCTAGCGCAAGTGACCCTGTACTAAATTCTTATGGAAATATGGGAGGTGGTCAAAGATGATCTAGCAAATGAGTAGACCGTGGTATTCAAGAAATAATTGGTGGGGATAAGTGAATGTTTATCGGATTCTAGGAATCAATATGACTTGGTCTAGTAGCCGACATCCTAAGTGACAGTAGTTTTCAGAGCTTGTCACGCTCTGTTTGGATTATTCTCAGAAAGATCTTTTATCGTTGATTAAGAGGTCAAGGCCCAAAAGTGTGGAGATAAAATCTGAATTTGGTTAGAAAGTGGGTCAATTCTTGATGATATGATCACATGATTGTTGGATGCTTTATTTAGCTTTGATGATATGATCGTGGGAAGATGGCAACCTGAAGGAGTCAGATAATATGAGATATGCCTATCTATGGGGAGAAAAATCAATCAAGAAACAATTGGTGGACCACTACGTTTTTGTGATAGGATATAATGGGAAGATTATGCCTTAAAGGTTTGATGGATATCCGATAGATTGAACTATGATATGATAAAGAGTTATGCCGAAGAAGATGATGGTGGATTAATAATTTTAGCTTGGGCAAGGGCCATGATTCAATTAACTAGTTGATAGTAGTGGCCTTACCAGAGATGTTGGAACGGTATTTTAAAGACTCGAGAATCAGAGGCCTATGTAAAGTTGGTTGTTAAGATCTTGGAATAATAAGTTTGATGTTCAGGGTATGGTACCCAACTCCCTTTGAAAACTAACTTAAGCCCTCAACCAGAAAGTTTTCCCGGAAACCCTAACTGTTCTGGGGCACTCTAACTTACTTGTGAAGACACCTGCGAAGCTTCCTGAAGACCCCGAACCAAAGAAGTCTTTCAGGATCAGCCTTTTTCCCGCCAAACCGAAGGGAGAACAGCGTGAGGAAGATCTACCGGAAGTCACTAAGAAGAATCAAACAGCAGAAGCACCTGCTGTTGGCAACATCAACCCCTAAGCAACCTCAGACGCAACCAGAAGTGTCCAGATGCAACTAGAAGTTTTAACCTCCCTCTTCTAACTAGAAACCGGAGAAAGTCGAGTACATAGACTTGACGCATCCTGAAAACAACGCGTCCCCACCTGTGACCCTCGTAAGGAGACAATATCAGGAAGTGATATCTGCACCGACCCAAGCACCGAGGAATGACACCCAATACTAAGATCGTCAAGCTACTCAAGAAGAATGATGCCTCCAAGTCAATTCCAGCTGCGACTTTCAACAAGACCAATTAAGGACCCCTTTTAAGGGGGGAAGACCTGCAATAGGTATACAGGAACGTAGTAATAATTAGATCGTTGCGCCTTAAGCCTTGTAGTATCTGGAAGCAATCAATCAAGACTATCCATCAGCGTCGATCGTCAAGTCAACCCCATTACTGAACTCAGCACAGAAGATCATCGACAAAGAAAGCCTCGCAACATCAATTTGTCAAGATCTCACATGGCGACCTTACTAAAGAAGCAACGACCTCGGAAGAGTAGTCAACCCAAAAACCCGTGCCCTCGTACTCCCCTGTTACCACCGGGCAAATCTCGAGGACGAGATTTATTTTTAAGGGGGGAAGAGCTGTCACATCCCAAATTTGTAAACTAAGAAAAACTTAGTTTTACCAGACCCAAAATTCAGAACCAACAAAAACTTTTTGAAATATTTTATTGATGATTGTGTTTTCCATCCCATTGCTATGTGTGACTTGTTGTTTAAGTTGTTTGACTAGTAAATATTAACCAGAAACTCAACCAAGATAAAAATATATTCAACTTTGGTGATCATGTTATGACAAGAAAATATTCCATGTATCTCTTCCATTCTTATTTTGGCCAACTCCATTTCAATGACACTTGGTTTATCAGCAACCAAAACTAGTACCAGTATTTGAGAAAGTAAAAGTATTTCCAGGACTATGTGTTTCCACAAATGAGGAGATCTATATGCTATCTCCTATCTATCTTTTAAACTTGATATTTTGCATTTGTATGCAACTCCCATTTTATAAGCTTTGGTTATCATTACATTTTAAAAGGAACACAAGTGGGAAATATATCACCCCACATATTTTGTTTTACTCAAAACCCTTTTCAAAAGGACAAAGGTGGAGTTGAGACAATTTTAAACATCATCTTGTCATAATTGAGTGTGATCATTTTATAATCTAGTATTGTTAATTATGTGCATGGTGGTGTGATTAATTCTTGTGGTTTTAATTGTGTGGGCTTGGATGTGATGTTGATATTGTTGTGATTGTTTGCTTGTTTGACTTATGGTTGTATTGAGTGTTAACTCTTGTTTCATTGTTTGCTTGGGTGAATGATTACACCAATAATACTTGAGTGTTAAGTGGGAAACCCACTGGTCACAAATTTGGAATGTGACTTAAATTTAAAGCAAACTCCTCAAATTATTCAACCAAAAAGGAAATTAAGATCATGATGAAGAAATGATCTTAAATAAATTATTTCCTCCCTATTTCTCTATTTCTTTCAAACAAATATTTTCTCCATGAAAATATAACTTAATTAAAGTTATCATATTTGTCAAGAAAGTTCCAAAAGTTCACAACAATATTTTATCACTTGTTTTAAAATATTAAAGAAATGTTAATTTAGTTTTACCAAAAATGATTTATTCAAACCCTATGAACCAATGTGGTTCAAAACATTTTATTTTCAAAAGCCAATTTTTGTGGAGCTTCTACATGTATATGGGAGGCTACCTGAATTTTCTCAAATTTTTATAAAATGTTTTAGTACCTCAAATAAATCCCTAAAACACTACTGGTTTTAAAAAGAAATAAAAAGAAACAGTAAAAGGACTTAGATGTAAAAGGGAAAAGAAATCCAGGGGGTTATTTGTAATTTGGTCATCTCTTTCGCTGTAGCAGCAGTAGCATGGCGCCGTGTCGCCCGCTCCCGACGCCCGCCGCCCAGGCCCCCCTCCCGCTCTCCTCTCCGCTGCCCTGCGTGGAGATAAGAAGGCCACCGAGCCGCACCTCTCCTCCCTCATCCACTCGTCCATTCCCCTGCCCCCTCCCTCGATATTTTCCTCTGCCATGACCGAGCCTCGGCCGAGCTCGAGCTCGCCGTTGCCGCACGCATCGCCGCCGTTCTAGGGCGCCCCGAGCAAATCCGAGACCGCTATCCTCTCCGCCTCATCGTCCTCTTCATCTCCGTGCAAGGAATCGAAGAAGGGAGCCGTGCATCGAGCAGCCCGTCCGCGTCTTCCCCAACTCCGGCCGCCGCGCTCCGAGCTCGATTCCGGCGTCGTCACCGCACCTCCGCACAGCGGTCGTTAGCCACGCGTCAAGGGTGAGCAGGCGCACCTTCTGGACATCTCCGTTGCCCTCCTAGCGCTCTATTCCGATGTGTATCCGTAGCCTCCGTCGTTAGGCCGTAGCACGTGCCGCCGTAGCTCGTCGCCGGAGCTTTTGCCGGCGGCCATTAGGTCCACAACGCCGCCACTACGTAGCCCGTGCTCGTGCGTGTCGAGTGCGAGCCTTATTTGGACTCAGCACGCCGTAGAACATCGAACCCGTGCTCGTCGCCGCCGGTGATCGTCGTGTCCACGCGCGTCGTCGACGTGCACCGTCTACTCCTCTTATTTACGCGTGCCCGTATACTAACAACAGCACCGAGCCAGCCCAGTGGCTAGCACACACGCTCACGCGCGCGAGGTCACGAGTTCGAACCCCGCGAGCGCGCTGCCTTTTCCTTTCCTTTTCCCTCTCGCTGACAGCCTGGCCCCACCGGTCAGTGACTGTGGCGGCCAGCGCAGTCTCACCCGCTCCGTCAGCGCCAGCGTGGCCATGGACCCCGTTGGTCAGTGACTGTGGCTAGCATGGCCTGTGTGCAGAAAGTTTCGGTTAAATTCTGGGAAAAATATAAAACTGACAGAAATTCGATTAAGTTGTAAATTCAATATCTTTTTAAATACTTGTCCAAAAATTACCAATAAGATACCGAAATGCTTTTCCTTTCTTTTTCCCTCTCGCTGACAGCCTGGCCCCACCGGTCAGTGACCGTGGCGGCCAGCGCAGTCTCACCCGCTCCGTCAGCGCCAGCGTGGCCATGGACCCCGTTGGTCAGTGACTGTGGCTAGCATGGCCTGTGTGCAGAAAGTTTCGGTTAAATTCTGGGAAAAATATAAAACTGACAGAAATTCGATTAAGTTGTAAATTCAATATCTTTTTAAATTGTCCAAAAATTACCAATAAGATACCGAAATGATCAAAAAAATAAGGCCTGTCTTTTAGTATAACTCACCTATCCAAATAAATTAGTTTATTTAATGTTTTATTAAAATAAAGAAAATGGCAGAATATAAAACAAATTGGGAAAATTCATAACTTTAAAAATAAGGATCCAAAAATTAAGTTTGACCTCTTAAAATGTTCAGCAAATGATGACCTTCATGTTCCACCTTGTTTCCAAACATGGAAAATTATTTTGTAATGTTGTTTAAAATAAACTAACAAAGGGGCATATTTAAAAAGGATTTTATAAATTAATCTGTAATGGTTTTTGGAGCAAATCCAATTTTGCTAGGTTCCTAGTGTTTCACTTTATCATATCCTAACTTGGTATAATATTTTGACTCACAAAAAATTATATAGTGACCTAACTTTTGTCTGAAGTATTTCCTGTTCAACAGGAGGTGCTTGTTGTTAACCTTCGCCTCAGATAGTTTTGTGATCGATGTACCTAGCTTGCGTATAGGCGTTAGACTACTGATCAATAAGGCCCTCGTAAATGTAAACCCTAGTTGTTGCTCGAACGATTAGATTGACGCTTACGGTTGGTTACTTGTCGGTGTACCACTTGTGGTTTGGTTTGCTTAGTGATTGTGGTGTTATTCTCCTGTTTGCGACGCTAGATATAAACGCTACCGGAGTGGTCTTTGGAATGGAGTTATTGAGGAAGGGAAATTTGTTGAACCTGAAGACCAAGACCAAGTTCACTTTGCCGAGCAAGGCAAGCTATTCTCTGAGCTTGCACTACCAACATATGCATCTACTTTCATAACATGTTTACTCTCAAAGCAAGTTTTACCAAAACCCATTTCAAAAATATATGGATATTATTTTGCCACCCTATGTAGTAGTTTATATAAAACTTTAGGATGGGAAAACAGTGTTGTTTATTCAAAACTCCTTTGAAATTCCTTATGAGTTGATGAAATACCGAGATGTCGGTGTTGGAGTGGAAAAGTAGAAAAATGGTGATGTTTATGAAAAATGCACAGTGTCCTAGTACTATGGAAACCAATCCTACCCTGTGCGACCACATTTACCACATATGGGAAAAGGCGTAGTCATGTAGTTTGCTCTTATTAGTATGGGATACCTCATCGACGGAGATGACTCCGTTATGCATGAGGGGATGGTCCGAGGATCTACCCCTGACCCGGGTCCTCACACAAGTTGGTGGGGAGGATAGAAGGTTCCACCATAAACCGCCGGACAAAACTATGAGTCCTCACACTTAGGGTTTCTGACGGGAAACCGGACTGGGTGTCGATGGAAAGTGTCATATGGGAAGGATCCTATACTAGCATGAGCAAATAAGAGGCTATGGCCGGCGGCTTACTTCGCATACCCCTGGTATGGCGAGACGTGGCAGACACGATGAGTTGCTGGATGGATGTGGGTTTAAAAGCGTGCTACCTCTGCAGAGGGTTAAAACTATTCGAATAGCCGAGTCCTCGGATATGGACAGTTGGGAGGCTGTCCTCTGACCATGTGCAAGTTTTGGAAATGTTTTAAGATTTGAAAATAAAATGGAGATGTGTTGTATCTGCAACTCTACCGACGGGCTGGTATGAGGTTGCTGGAGAATGATTGACCATGGCGGGCTACGGTCGGGAAGTGAAGAGTTTTGTGATTTGAAAGTGGAAAATGTTTTATGCAACTATGCCAACGGGCCGGCATGAGGTTGTTGGGGTTGAGTGACCATGAAGGGTTATGGTCGGAAAAGGAGGAGTTTTGGAGAAATAAACCAAATGGTGATTTTCCGGGAAAATGTTTATAAAAGAGACTTCTTACCTAGTTCAACAGAGATGTATTTTTGGGAAAAAGTTTTAAACGAGACTTCTCACAAAAACAGATTTATGGGAAAAGTTCTAAAAGCCTTCTTTCCTTTTTCAACAAGGATATAGAGTTTTCAAACCAAACGAAGTTTTATTTAAACAATAAAAAGAGTAGTGCATGCTCATTTCGGGGGTAGTTTGCGAGTACATTCAAATGTACTCATATTGGTTTCGTCCCTGGCTATTGTCTTAGCCAGATTTTGAAGAAGAACAGTTCGAAGAAGAAGACTTCAGTAACGTCAATGCGAACTAGGGCGCTTCCCAGTCAGCTGCCTGTAGGGTTGGCAAGTGACTTGGGCTCCACGTTGATTTGGTGATTTCCGCTGCGAGTACCTGATGAAGTTATGGCTTCAATCAAGTAAGTAAATTTATTCGGTATTTATGGGTGTTCTGTGATATCAATTCGAGTTATGTGCAACAACAAACTGATCATGGGATTGTTGCAGGAAACATAACGGGTATCTCGGATACCTAATCCGGGGTCCCCACAGACTTGGTATCAGAGCCATCCTGACTGTAACAGACCTTAGTTAGCATGGACGTTAGTTAGGAAAGAAATATTTTGTTAAAAATATATTGTTACCAAAAACATGTTTTCATCTAAGGAAGTCCGAAATAACTTCCACTCTTCTCACCTTCTCAAATATTTCCGAGTCTCATCCCTCTATTTTAAGATTTTCCAAGGATTTCTCTACTCCCTCTTACCCGTTCAAAATACTTGACGATGAACCCAAGTGAGACCTATTAGCTAGCACCTACAAGAAAAGCTTCCATCCCAAATACTCAACATTTACATCAAGGTGATTGATCTGCAAATACCAAGATCGTCAGTATCAATAAAGCAAGAAACCTCGAAGACCTCAACTCAATATCGACAATTCCACTCAGTTACTGCCTCGACAATCCCAAGTATTCCAGCTGAAGACTAAGGCTATAAAAGGAAGACTTCAACAGCCCTGTTTCACCAAGGCCCATACGAGAGAATTATTTTGGAAAGAAAAATATTACTACCTAAAATTACTTGTATCTAAGGAAGCCTAAGTGTAGCTTCCACTCTTTTCACCTTCTCGAATTATTCTAAACCTTATCTCTTGTCTAAAGGTTTATCAAAAGTTTCCATCTGTTGTCTTACCTCCATTCAAACTTACATACTTGACGACACCCCAAACCAGACCTGGGTACTTAGCAACCTGAAGACTTCAACAGCAAGGCGATTTATATGCGAAGACCGATGATCCGTGCAACCTTCCGAAATCGCAGTAATTTCACCGCCAAAGTTTCCCACTTGGACAAGGTGAAGAAAATCCTCGAGATACAAAGACCCATAGGATCAATAGGATAAGCTCGTTTTACTTGAGCAAAACCCATCTTCCACGGTATTAAACGTCTGTTGGTGCTAAAAGTGCCTTGATTGATCTTGCTTGTGTGTGCATTCATGTGTGTTGTTTTCCTTGTGTGTTTCAAAAACCGTCTTGTCGGGAACCCAAAGTAACCACACTTTTATCTGTTGCTTATTTTAGACTGTTTGCAAAAACCTTTTTGCCGTGTTGGCCATAGATGTACTTTTTGTACCCTCTCAAAAGTTCGACTTAGAAAAACCCTTCAGAAAATTTTCTCCTAGTAAGAGAAGCAAGGTATGGAATACTCTCTACCCCAAGACTTTGCGATCTTCTGCAAGACGGATACCTGCCTACATTCGTCGTTTTGTACAACCGCATCAAGCCATCGAGAAAGATGAAGATTCAAGACCCGACGTTAGATGACACAAGTCGTGTCCCGTCGGACTAACAAAACAATATGAAAAACTAACATAACTAACATAATTTATCTAACTTTAGTTTCTCATCTAACCAATTTTTGCAAAATTACTAACTGCTTTTTCTAGACAAAGGAAAGAGGTGCCATAGGACGACTCAAAACTAGTTGGTAGAAAAGAGACTTTAGGAGGATATAAGAGTGTTGAACTATGAGTTTATTACTCAAAAGGATCATGATGAAATCAAAATTTGTTGGATAATGTTGGTAATGTCAAACATTTGAGGTTTAGAATAGGAGTGAAAACTTGGAGTGGATCGATAAATCAATTGGGTTTGGACAGATGATATATTTGATTAATACTCTGGGGCTAACCAGTTGTGGACCCCAACCATTGGTGGTTATCTGGAACTAGAAGACGTGACCCTTGATTTAAGGTTTAGAAATAAAGGTGAAAGTTATTGGATTTTTAGGAAGCACTTGCTGATAAAATGATGTTGGATTGGTTAGAAGCAAGTAAATTAAGAAGAATACTCCGGTGTTGGAATGTTTAGGGTGATTCCTAGCGCAAGTGACCTTGTACTAAATTCTTATGGAAATATGGGAGGTGGTCAAAGATGATTAGCAAATGAGTAGACCGTGGTATTCAAGAAATAATTGGTGGGGATAAGTGAATGTTTATCGGATTCTAGGAATCAATATGACTTGGTCTAGTAGCCGACATCCTAAGTGACAGTAGTTTTCAGAGCTTGTCACGCTCTGTTTGGATTATTCTCAGAAAGATCTTTTATCGTTGATTAAGAGTCAAGGCCCAAAAGTGTGGAGATAAAATCTGAATTTGGTTAGAAAGTGGGTCAATTCTTGATGATATGATCACATGATTGTTGGATGCTTTATTTAGCTTTGATGATATGATCGTGGGAAGATGGCAACCTGAAGGAGTCAGATAATATGAGATATGCCTATCTATGGGGAGAAAAATCAATCAAGAAACAATTGGTGGACCACTACGTTTTTGTGATAGGATATAATGGGAAGATTATGCCTTAAAGGTTTGATGGATATCCGATAGATTGAACTATGATATGATAAAGAGTTATGCCGAAGAAGATGATGGTGGATTAATAATTTTAGCTTGGGCAAGGGCCATGATTCAATTAACTAGTTGATAGTAGTGGCCTTACCAGAGATGTTGGAACGGTATTTTAAAGACTCGAGAATCAGAGGCCTATGTAAAGTTGGTTGTTAAGATCTTGGAATAATAAGTTTGATGTTCAGGGTATGGTACCCAACTCCCTTTGAAAACTAACTTAAGCCCTCAACCAGAAAGTTTTCCCGGAAACCCTAACTGTTCTGGGGCACTCTAACTTACTTGTGAAGACACCTGCGAAGCTTCCTGAAGACCCCGAACCAAAGAAGTCTTTCAGGATCAGCCTTTTTCCCGCCAAACCGAAGGAGAACAGCGTGAGGAAGATCTACCGGAAGTCACTAAGAAGAATCAAACAGCAGAAGCACCTGCTGTTGGCAACATCAACCCCTAAGCAACCTCAGACGCAACCAGAAGTGTCCAGATGCAACTAGAAGTTTTAACCTCCCTCTTCTAACTAGAAACCGGAGAAAGTCGAGTACATAGACTTGACGCATCCTGAAAACAACGCGTCCCCACCTGTGACCCTCGTAAGGAGACAATATCAGGAAGTGATATCTGCACCGACCCAAGCACCGAGGAATGACACCCAATACTAAGATCGTCAAGCTACTCAAGAAGAATGATGCCTCCAAGTCAATTCCAGCTGCGACTTTCAACAAGACCAATTAAGGACCCCTTTTAAGGGGGGAAGACCTGCAATAGGTATACAGGAACGTAGTAATAATTAGATCGTTGCGCCTTAAGCCTTGTAGTATCTGGAAGCAATCAATCAAGACTATCCATCAGCGTCGATCGTCAAGTCAACCCCATTACTGAACTCAGCACAGAAGATCATCGACAAAGAAAGCCTCGCAACATCAATTTGTCAAGATCTCACATGGCGACCTTACTAAAGAAGCAACGACCTCGGAAGAGTAGTCAACCCAAAAACCCGTGCCCTCGTACTCCCCTGTTACCACCGGGCAAATCTCGAGGACGAGATTTATTTTTAAGGGGGGAAGAGCTGTCACATCCCAAATTTGTAAACTAAGAAAAACTTAGTTTTACCAGACCCAAAATTCAGAACCAACAAAAACTTTTTGAAATATTTTATTGATGATTGTGTTTTCCATCCCATTGCTATGTGTGACTTGTTGTTTAAGTTGTTTGACTAGTAAATATTAACCAGAAACTCAACCAAGATAAAAATATATTCAACTTTGGTGATCATGTTATGACAAGAAAATATTCCATGTATCTCTTCCATTCTTATTTTGGCCAACTCCATTTCAATGACACTTGGTTTATCAGCAACCAAAACTAGTACCAGTATTTGAGAAAGTAAAAGTATTTCCAGGACTATGTGTTTCCACAAATGAGGAGATCTATATGCTATCTCCTATCTATCTTTTAAACTTGATATTTTGCATTTGTATGCAACTCCCATTTTATAAGCTTTGGTTATCATTACATTTTAAAAGGAACACAAGTGGGAAATATATCACCCCACATATTTTGTTTTACTCAAAACCCTTTTCAAAAGGACAAAGGTGGAGTTGAGACAATTTTAAACATCATCTTGTCATAATTGAGTGTGATCATTTTATAATCTAGTATTGTTAATTATGTGCATGGTGGTGTGATTAATTCTTGTGGTTTTAATTGTGTGGGCTTGGATGTGATGTTGATATTGTTGTGATTGTTTGCTTGTTTGACTTATGGTTGTATTGAGTGTTAACTCTTGTTTCATTGTTTGCTTGGGTGAATGATTACACCAATAATACTTGAGTGTTAAGTGGGAAACCCACTGGTCACAAATTTGGAATGTGACTTAAATTTAAAGCAAACTCCTCAAATTATTCAACCAAAAAGGAAATTAAGATCATGATGAAGAAATGATCTTAAATAAATTATTTCCTCCCTATTTCTCTATTTCTTTCAAACAAATATTTTCTCCATGAAAATATAACTTAATTAAAGTTATCATATTTGTCAAGAAAGTTCCAAAAGTTCACAACAATATTTTATCACTTGTTTTAAAATATTAAAGAAATGTTAATTTAGTTTTACCAAAAATGATTTATTCAAACCCTATGAACCAATGTGGTTCAAAACATTTTATTTTCAAAAGCCAATTTTTGTGGAGCTTCTACATGTATATGGGAGGCTACCTGAATTTTCTCAAATTTTTATAAAATGTTTTAGTACCTCAAATAAATCCCTAAAACACTACTGGTTTTAAAAAGAAATAAAAAGAAACAGTAAAAGGACTTAGATGTAAAAGGGAAAAGAAATCCAGGGGGGTTATTTGTAATTTGGTCATCCCTTTCGCTGTAGCAGCAGTAGCATGGCGCCGTGTCACCCGCTCCCGACGCCCGCCGCCCAGGCCCCCCTCCCGCTCTCCTCTCCGCTGCCCTGCGTGGAGATAAGAAGGCCACCGAGCCGCACCTCTCCTCCCTCATCCACTCGTCCATTCCCCTGCCCCCTCCCTCGATATTTTCCTCTGCCATGACCGAGCCTCGGCCGAGCTCGAGCTCGCCGTTGCCGCACGCATCGCCGCCGTTCTAGGGCGCCCCGAGCAAATCCGAGACCGCTATCCTCTCCGCCTCATCGTCCTCTTCATCTCCGTGCAAGGAATCGAAGAAGGGAGCCGTGCATCGAGCAGCCCGTCCGCGTCTTCCCCAACTCCGGCCGCCGCGCTCCGAGCTCGATTCCGGCGTCGTCACAGCACCTCCGCACCAGCGGTCGTTAGCCACGCGTCAAGGGTGAGCAGGCGCACCTTCTGGACATCTCCGTTGCCCTCCTAGCGCTCTATTCCGATGTGTATCCGTAGCCTCCGTCGTTAGGCCGTAGCACGTGCCGCCGTAGCTCGTCGCCGGAGCTTTTGCCGGCGGCCATTAGGTCCACAACGCCGCCACTACGTAGCCCGTGCTCGTGCGTGTCGAGTGCGAGCCTTATTTGGACTCAGCACGCCGTAGAACATCGAACCCGTGCTCGTCGCCGCCGGTGATCGTCGTGTCCACGCGCGTCGTTGACGTGCACCGTCTACTCCTCTTATTTACGCGTGCCCGTATACTAACAACAGCACCGAGCCAGCCCAGTGGCTAGCACACACGCTCACGCGCGCGAGGTCACGAGTTCGAACCCCGCGAGCGCGCTGCCTTTTCCTTTCTTTTCCCTCTCGCTGACAGCCTGGCCCCACCGGTCAGTGACCGTGGCGGCCAGCGCAGTCTCACCCGCTCCGTCAGCGCCAGCGTGGCCATGGACCCCGTTGGTCAGTGACTGTGGCTAGCATGGCCTGTGTGCAGAAAGTTTCGGTTAAATTCTGGGAAAAATATAAAACTGACAGAAATTCGATTAAGTTGTAAATTCAATATCTTTTTAAATACTTGTCCAAAAATTACCAATAAGATACCGAAATGCTTTTCCTTTCTTTTTCCCTCTCGCTGACAGCCTGGCCCCACCGGTCAGTGACCGTGGCGGCCAGCGCAGTCTCACCCGCTCCGTCAGCGCCAGCGTGGCCATGGACCCCGTTGGTCAGTGACTGTGGCTAGCATGGCCTGTGTGCAGAAAGTTTCGGTTAAATTCTGGGAAAAATATAAAACTGACAGAAATTCGATTAAGTTGTAAATTCAATATCTTTTTAAATACTTGTCCAAAAATTACCAATAAGATACCGAAATGATCAAAAAAATAAGGCCTGTCTTTTAGTATAACTCACCTATCCAAATAAATTAGTTTATTTAATGTTTTATTAAAATAAAGAAAATGGCAGAATATAAAACAAATTGGGAAAATTCATAACTTTAAAAATAAGGATCCAAAAATTAAGTTTGACCTCTTAAAATGTTCAGCAAATGATGACCTTCATGTTCCACCTTGTTTCCAAACATGGAAAATTATTTTGTAATGTTGTTTAAAATAAACTAACAAAGGGGCATATTTAAAAAGGATTTATAAATTAATCTGTAATGGTTTTTGGAGCAAATCCAATTTTGCTAGGTTCCTAGTGTTTCACTTTATCATATCCTAACTTGGTATAATATTTTGACTCACAAAAAATTATATAGTGACCTAACTTTTGTCTGAAGTATTTCCTGTTCAACAGGAGGTGCTTGTTGTTAACCTTCGCCTCAGATAGTTTTGTGATCGATGTACCTAGCTTGCGTATAGGCGTTAGACTACTGATCAATAAGGCCCTCGTAAATGTAAACCCTAGTTGTTGCTCGAACGATTAGATTGACGCTTACGGTTGGTTACTTGTCGGTGTACCACTTGTGGTTTGGTTTGCTTAGTGATTGTGGTGTTATTCTCCTGTTTGCGACGCTAGATATAAACGCTACCGGAGTGGTCTTTGGAATGGAGTTATTGAGGAAGGGAAATTTGTTGAACCTGAAGACCAAGACCAAGTTCACTTTGCCGAGCAAGGCAAGCTATTCTCTGAGCTTGCACTACCAACATATGCATCTACTTTCATAACATGTTTACTCTCAAAGCAAGTTTTACCAAAACCCATTTCAAAAATATATGGATATTATTTTGCCACCCTATGTAGTAGTTTATATAAAACTTTAGGATGGGAAAACAGTGTTGTTTATTCAAAACTCCTTTGAAATTCCTTATGAGTTGATGAAATACCGAGATGTCGGTGTTGGAGTGGAAAAGTAGAAAAATGGTGATGTTTATGAAAAATGCACAGTGTCCTAGTACTATGGAAACCAATCCTACCCTGTGCGACCACATTTACCACATATGGGAAAAGGCGTAGTCATGTAGTTTGCTCTTATTAGTATGGGATACCTCATCGACGGAGATGACTCCGTTATGCATGAGGGGATGGTCCGAGGATCTACCCCTGACCCGGGTCCTCACACAAGTTGGTGGGGAGGATAGAAGGTTCCACCATAAACCGCCGGACAAAACTATGAGTCCTCACACTTAGGGTTTCTGACGGGAAACCGGACTGGGTGTCGATGGAAAGTGTCATATGGGAAGGATCCTATACTAGCATGAGCAAATAAGAGGCTATGGCCGGCGGCTTACTTCGCATACCCCTGGTATGGCGAGACGTGGCAGACACGATGAGTTGCTGGATGGATGTGGGTTTAAAAGCGTGCTACCTCTGCAGAGGGTTAAAACTATTCGAATAGCCGAGTCCTCGGATATGGACAGTTGGGAGGCTGTCCTCTGACCATGTGCAAGTTTTGGAAATGTTTTAAGATTTGAAAATAAAATGGAGATGTGTTGTATCTGCAACTCTACCGACGGGCTGGTATGAGGTTGCTGGAGAATGATTGACCATGGCGGGCTACGGTCGGGAAGTGAAGAGTTTTGTGATTTGAAAGTGGAAAATGTTTTATGCAACTATGCCAACGGGCCGGCATGAGGTTGTTGGGGTTGAGTGACCATGAAGGGTTATGGTCGGAAAAGGAGGAGTTTTGGAGAAATAAACCAAATGGTGATTTTCCGGGAAAATGTTTATAAAAGAGACTTCTTACCTAGTTCAACAGAGATGTATTTTTGGGAAAAAGTTTTAAACGAGACTTCTCACAAAAACAGATTTATGGGAAAAGTTCTAAAAGCCTTCTTTCCTTTTTCAACAAGGATATAGAGTTTTCAAACCAAACGAAGTTTTATTTAAACAATAAAAAGAGTAGTGCATGCTCATTTCGGGGGTAGTTTGCGAGTACATTCAAATGTACTCATATTGGTTTCGTCCCTGACTATTGTCTTAGCCAGATTTTGAAGAAGAACAGTTCGAAGAAGAAGACTTCAGTAACGTCAATGCGAACTAGGGCGCTTCCCAGTCAGCTGCCTATAGGGTTGGCAAGTGACTTGGGCTCCACGTTGATTTGGTGATTTCCGCTGCGAGTACCTGATAAAGTTATGGCTTCAATCAAGTAAGTAAATTTATTCGGTATTTATGGGTGTTCTGTGATATCAATTCGAGTTATGTGCAACAACAAACTGATCATGGGATTGTTGCAGGAAACATAACGGGTATCTCGGATACCTAATCCGGGGTCCCCACAAGATGTCTAATAGAGGGTCTGACTTGTAGATACAGGCCAGAAGTCAAATATTGAAATGTAAATGCTGGCAACGGCACCAATAATTTGCAGTAAATTCGACTGACATTCATAGTGAAAATTGGAGCCATCTTAAGAGTTTTCCTTGCAGAATCATACTGATATGCAAAAAGACAAAAGTGCAGCCAACTTAGACTTCTAAGACAGGCGCAAAGCAGCGACAGCAAATAACTCAGATAGAAAGTAACCTATTTAAACAAAACAATACAGTGAAAATTAATTCAAGCTCCTGGGTCGTGTATATACTCCCTCCAATCCTATTTAACTGTCGCAGAAAGTGAGCATAGCAGGTACAAATCCATAAATTAAGCTGGCGACAATTATATGTGAATATTGCTTGTTGTGTAATTTCAAAGAACAATATCCTGAAATCAAACCTTCTCAGAATCACGGAAGCTGCTGCGCCGATAACCTACCAATCTCATACGAAAGACAGTATGCGCCAAAGTTTCTCTTGATATGATTTGCGATGAATTGGATGCAGAAAAACAAATCAATAACCTTGGGGGAAAACATGTCAATGAACTTACACTTGATCTTTGCCAAAAGGCCGAGAAAGGTATGTCAATGAACTTGGAAAGAGACCTATAAGTATGCAGACCTAAATATCCCACCTGAAACAGTTGTCCCGTATAATGTTGCTATTTGTAGACAATAATAATCCATAACCTGTTGAATCTTGCGTGCTGGTAAATGTCTTTTTTATCCCAATTTGGTCAGGAAATGCATGTGTTACTCCTGCCAGAGCTTTACACCATCTTATTCCGTCAAGAAAGTGCATACATATAAAAAAGTATTCACGCACTTAGACATCATTATCTCCTGAACATATATGCTCGTATATATCTCAATATGGAACCATGGAAACCCGTAAAGCACTCGGGTTACCAAATGTGAGCCAAAAATTGATAAGTAGCAGAACATGAGGAATCTTACTGAAACAAAAAAATAACTATCATCAGAGCAAGAGAGGTCATAGTAAAACTCTTCTCAGATATTCAGATCCATCAAGTTAAGGAGCATGGCCTCAACTGTCAATGTGCCTGATTATATTCACACTTGTACAAAAAAAAGTTCATGTTTTGAAAAAAAAATTGAGCAAAAAGTCAGGGTCTATATTAGGTGGAACGCTTTCCTGCTCCTTACTTAAAGCACTCCTCCCAAAGAACAATTCAAACCCTGATCTGAATGGCAGCATCATGCATATGAACGTTTTATGATAAGGATCTTATGCAAGAGAATTCAAGCAATGATGTGATAAAGTAGTGAGAGAAGGCAAAGTAGTATCGGAGAAGTACTGGAAATAACATGGCTACTTCTACTGCTGCATGGGTAAACTTTAACCAATTGCTTTCCCGTGAAGGGGGTCCCAAACTAAAACGGCGGTGGTGGTTCCGTTAGCTCTGTAGTTCTGAAATTTTCATTCGAGAGAAGTAGAAGGCAGCAGTACTTTCTGACCATACTTATTACTTATCTTTGAAGAACGAACCCATGTGAATATGTAAGAACTAAGTAATTCTTGGTTATTAACTTGCAGCAGATATTGCAAGTGTTTTGCAGGGTAGGCTCCTGAACTTCAAATTTCCAGTTGTGGATGTTGTAGCAGAATTTTGATCTCTCGCCAATCCAGGGATGGACACATGCACTACTCCCCATGTACCCTGGCTGGCTACTTGCAAAACCCTGAAAAATGTGATCTCCCAATGGACACCAGAGTAAAGAGCACCTAGGTTCAGTGTTTACCTGTTGGGAGGGACACATGCAAAATTGACAACTTAGGGATAACATGTTATAATCCATGAACACAATAAAAATTGGGGAATGTTAGACACCCACCAGCACAAACGCAACATTTCTCTCCTTTGATATAAATGAATGTTTGGCAGAATAATTAGATCTAAAGTAACAAATTCACAAAAAATGTCACCATTTGCAAGAACAATACGCCAGAGGCAGAGTTATGCACTCTGTTATAAACCATGCCAATGGAACAAATATCCTTCAACCTGACGCAGCCACACACCGTGCGAAACATGATTAGTCGCCATCTCGTTATATTTTCCATTGTTAGGAATAATAAAAGAGAAATACCATCTCAATGGCAATGTACAAAGCATCTAACTTGTCGGTCCATACATCGCCCCTTTACTTACAATCTGTTAACAAATATATAAGATTAGACGTTAATTAGACACCAAGTGAAAAGCAAGAGGAAGGCACATGTCTATCAGTATATCTGAACCTAACAGCCCAACATGAATCCCTCTAAACCAAAATCATCCAAGCATATGCATCATGAAATTAATTATGCGTAGTTGTTTCACACAGAAAACTCCAGTACACCAAAGCTGTTCACAATAATGTACCGTTTCATTCAAATTTTCATCAATTAGCCAGGGAAACCAAAAAATAGTGAGTTGATTTATCCAAAAAAATACCACAGTTAGTAATAATGCAGAATCTCTATATGAAACATTTAAGGCAACCTAAATGGTCCCTTGTTCATTTAGCTATCAATAGCATTCATATTTTTTGAATAACAGGAGCATATCACTTTATATATAAAAGACAAGCGCTTTCGCGCTCCCTCAGCGCTCAGGTACTGTTCTAACGAACAGTAGCTACAGTGTTGAACAGTCCCGCGAGGAGGGACCTATTTGCAATTTTCCGAAAGCTCAGGTGCCTTACTGCAAAAACACCCCATAATTCCCCCCATCCACCTCTCTCTCCCGCGCGAGCCGGAGGTCGCCGGCGACGCCGACGCGCCGCCCCGCCGTTTCGCTCCTCCCCGCTCAAATCGACGGCCACAGCGAGTTCCGCCGTCGCGTCCTCTCCCTCTTTGCCGACAGTCGCGTGCTAGGCCGCTCGAGATGCGCTGGAATCGTCGCCGCCGTGCGCTTGCTCGGGCCGCCGCGTCCGCACGCCGCCGGCGACGCTCCGGCGAACCAAGTGCAGCGGCGCTGCCGCTCCTGGGCACCCCGCCTCGCGCGTCCCCCACGCCAGCCACGCGTCCCCCATCGTCCTGGCGCGGCGCCGCCGTGGTTATCGCCGTCGTCACCGTGGGAGGCCCGTCCACTGATGACGTGATGACGTCACCCAGACGTCACAGTGGCCCCCACATGTCATATTTTTATTCTTTTTGCAGATATTTCCAGAAATTGATAAACTGATGACAGATGGGTCCCACTTATTCAAGCAATTTCCATAAAATGATTAATATTGCAAAATCAATATCTATAAATCTATACAAAATTAATATCTATAAATCTTTCCACCTGCAAAAAAAAGATGCACCAAAAAAACATTGTGCAAAAAAAAAATATATATATATAAAAACTTCAAAATTAACAAATTTTGAGACATTCTCCACAAAAGTTGCGACAAAAAGAAAACATTGTACACATTTAAAAATTTAAGAAATTTGTAAGTTTAAATTTTTTTCAAACTTCCACACGAACTAATAAATGTCTATTTTGTTGAAGATTTGTTGGATTAGTTTTCCATATTTTTTTTCTATTTTTCCGCTTTAAAAAAACAAATTCCAATGAATTTCAAAAATTCTGGTCACAACGGGCACGTCGTGTCACTGCACACTTTTAACACAAAAGTTGCATCAAAAATACGTTGTGCACAAAAAAAAACAATATATCAATTTTTTTTCAAATTTACCAAATTTTCAGTCTTTCTACACTTCCGCCGCTCCCCTCGCCGTCAGCGGAACCCTAGCGGCGAGTCGGCGGTCGTCTACATAGTTTTATTCATGATTAGTCGATTACTAATTATCCCGGGCCCTTAATTTGGTTCTTTAATCTGACTATCTGATGGCCCTTCACGTAGTTACCCCACAACGGCGCCAGAAAACGGTCTTGACAACCCTTCCTGTGGTTACCTGCGTGAAAAGTAAATGAGTTAGGTTGAGACTCCAAGTGCAGAGTGTATGTAGTAGTGGAAGACAGTTTTCCCCATGAGGGGTGACTCGAGGGTTTAATATCGAACTCTCGAGGAACCAGTATTTTAGGTGTTATCTCCTTATCCTTCTCTTGAGAACCTGCAACAAAATAAATTGTTTTGTGCCCTCAACCTCACCAAGTGGTTGTCAAGCACAAGGTGTGAGAATGATAATAAAATAAACTAGCGGGGTGACCCGCGCATTTGCGCGGCTAGAATATGTATTGATGTTATATCTTGCTATCATTTTTTTTCTTAAATTTAGATAAGCATTATCCAATAGCTATAAATTTAATGCATTAAGAACTTTTATTTCGTTAAATAGTAAAATAATTTCAGGTTGCAATCTGCGCTTATAATTTTTTCCTTCCATTTTATTTTCGATTTCATGCAATTGCATGGCTTAAACTTTTACTTAGTTTCACATTTATAATGTGAGTCGGTCCAACAAAATATTGTGCAGATTCTTGTATCAAGATTTTAATCTCGTTCCTCTTCTTTGCTTCAATGTTTCCTCATGTTTACATTTGAAAATTCATTATTTATATTTAAGTCGGAATTATAGTTTTGATATTATTCGGATTATATTGTATTTTCTTGTTGCCGCAGTATTCTTTTGAAATACAACTCTTTGCCCAGATTATTTAGCCTTATTTTAATTCCAAAATTTTCCATACATTTTTGTATTTTATCTGACCATTAATTTCTGACGACATATTTTACGAGCCGCTGTAAATGACCGTCGACTGTACTCGCTCTCTCTCTTCCGTAATGGATGGAAGATACTTTCTCTTCTCTGCCGGTCAGTCAAATCGACTACAACCAATCCATTGACCATACCCAAAAAAATCCCCTTTCTCCAATGTCTTCAAGGCCATGGTCTTGGGTGCGATTCTGGACCAAGTTGTTGATGCGCGATTCAGCCATGGATATGGCATTTCCCACCGGCGAGGCTGCATCTCGCCGTCGCTGATATGAAAGGTATATTGTGCGGTGGCCGGCAAGGTTATTGCGGGCTGCACTGCGCACGACCCTGCGTGTACCTGGACGTGTTTGATGACGACGAATGTGGTAGCTGCGGCCCCATTCAGCAGTCAAAGGTGCGTGCCTCACTGCTCGTTCCCCCCTGCACGGCCGCTTCCACATTTCTACCAATATATATAATTGCAGATCATTTGATAGCTCGTATGTTTAGCTTAGACCAGAAGAAGCCACAGGGAATCCATCATCCTATCTCCATCCCAAATTTAAATTTTATCCCAGATGTGAAATAATATGTGGCGCAATCACCAGGATAGATTTGAAAGAAGAGATAAAATATCCATGCTGTAGCCAATTTTATAGATAGATTGTATACGCGAAATTTGGTTTTTTGTATTATTTGTCGCAAAATTTGAGTTGTTGATTGTTCGTTCTGGAGGTCTGTGGCTTTAGAGAGATGAGAGGAGAGGAGAAGATTTGGGATACCGGTGTTAGTTTGAGATTTTGGCTTCATGACGTCTGTATCTTGATGGAGAATAGGTGTCTAATTTTTTTGATGTGGGGTGTTTTCTTTGACTAATTATTCCAGAATTTATAATAAAAATTGGAAATATGAACTTTGTCTAGAAACATGAAAGATACATGTATGTGCCTATGGAAATTCTCCTTTAAAAAAATATTCTTCGTGTTGTCTTCAGTTGGACACTAATTTAGTCATTTTCATCGAATAGCATCTTCAATCCTTCTTTGTTTGTGACTCTTGAGAATGTCACATATTGCCCATGGCAGAATACTTGCTTATTCAGGTATATTCCTGCAGCTTGGTTGATGTTGTGTAGGCCGGCAAACCTACCATCAGTTTTAGCTGATGGTCTGGGATTCCTGGGTACTTCAAGTTGTTGACGAACTCAATAGGACACATATTTTCCATTCTGAGGTTGTTTGTTGTTGTCTTGCACAGGGTATCCAGTCTTGGGTATGTCACCTCTTCACCTTGTATTGGCTCATGCTTTTTCTACTGTTCTGGATTTGCTTTTTCATTTCCTTCATCTTCCGAGTCATCAGATACTACAATAATTGTCGGTCTCCTCCTTTTGTCACTGACACTTATTGATAAGTTTTTATCTTGATGCTCTTTTTTATTTACTGTACTCCCATTGCTTTTATCTTCTGTTTAACATGTTGCCTACTTCGTCATCCATCAAATCATGTTGACCAAAATCATCAAGATTCTTAAAAACAATATGTACAGAAAAAATGCATTCTATAATTTGGACGGATAAAATGGACAATTAACTCTTCCGCTTTATCGCCCAAATACCAGATCTCAAGCTTATAATCAGGGACAAATGTTTTGGTTACCACACAGTACTACATACCTAGAGTGAGATTTTTATTTTTTACCTGCCATCGAAAGATGATAATCTTTGGAACTTCTTGGGATGTTCCATCTACAGAGTCCAGCAAATGAGACTGATGGATTCAACATTATTTTGGCCTCTTCATCAGATAAAATGCTACTTGTGGTAGCAGTATGATCAACATTATGGAGCCAAATGCACTACCTAACATCCCATTTTATTAGTGTAATGAAAATATGATAATAAACACTGATGTTCAAATTGGTAGACCATTCTTACTGCGGTGTTACACTTTCTAGATATATGTTGCAGTTCTTGCAATAATAATCATCGGATTATTTAGTAGCAATTTTGTTGCATACATCACATGACATGTACCACCATTGAATATTTTCTTCTAGCCGATTAATTCTAGTTATTTTTATGAACAAAAAGTTCTAAAAGTTCGAAAAAATATGATATTACCCCGCAAAAAAATATGTAAATACGTAGGTCTTAGAGGCTTCTATGGTAACATATCTTAGATGATTTCTGGTGCATTACCTGGTTCGTTGTTTTTTCTTGCATGATCCCGGTAAGTTCTTGCAATGTTCCCCTTCTATAAAATATGTGTTCTTTCGGTGTGCCTTGAGTACTTTTATCTATCTCCATCATTTGTGGTAAAGTTTCTTCCGTCGAAGGACTACAAAAGGAGAAAACTATTTAAATTAGTAAATCAAGATAGGCGCTAGTGACTATAGGGACAAACCTATTTAATCAACAATAAATCTTATGTATTCGTCTGTTGAAATAATAAAATGTATTGTAACATTATCTGACCATAGAAATTTTGCACCATTCTTGAGAAAACAATAATGACGGTCTGATTGCCAATTACATCCTCACCTAAATGATGAGCTAGCCTGCCCCATAATGTTGCTCTGATTTTATCACCCCTAAAACAATTTGTTAGAAAGCATTAAATTGAAATAATATGGTTAACGGAAGAAAACAATCTTTATTGTTGAACGGAAAGTGGTGGCATGGATATACACTTACTCTAGCATCATAATTTCAATCCCGCGTATATCTGTGGTTATGTTCCTCTTCATTATTGATTTATCGACTTAAGATGTGTATAAGTAATCCAATGACATCTGCAAATCCAAGATTAATGAATTCAAAATTAGAATGATTAATCATTTGTAATAAAAATGAATATCAATATGACTGAAAATCCAAAGATTAACCATTTAGAGACCAAAATTACGACTGCCAACATACCTGCATTGCTTGTCTTTTTTCTTTCCGTTCTTGTGGGGGTATACTTGGTAGCAAACTGAGAGTAGTAATCTGAAAAATTATACAATGTTCCCTTCATCTCCTTTACCTTTGTATAGTATGAAAAATTAATTTAATTTCATTCCTGACTGGGCGATATTTTTTAGATTCTACAACTTTAAAGTTGCTAAAAATATACACAAAACATTCAGGAATCTTTGATCTTTATTTGTGTCACATATTCTTCTATATAGTAGCATGTATCGTGTCACCCTTCACAACAGAAGGATAAGAAAATATTAGTAGCAGTTTAGACAATAGAAGAAATCCATTGTTAAATATGTAAAAGAAAATACCTATTCGTCCATCAAAACCATGTCGATTCCTTCAAAGTTCATCATTCGAAGGGTTAACTGAATCCTACATTCTTATTACTTTGACTTTGATTTTCCATGTTTGTCCACTTGTGGTAAGATCACTTGAGTTCTTGTACGCTAGAATAGCTGCCTTTAGAAGAATTTCACAAATAGTTCTTTTATTCATAGGAACATATGAAATTTGATACTTTGATATGAAAAAGGTAATCTAAATATTAATATTGCATAGTGGAAACATGTTGTCCGAATGGAAGTTGTCAAGACTATTTGTTCATTGATAATACACATGAATTTTCATTCAAAATAAGTGGTCTTAAGCAATAATTCACTTGAAAGCAGGTTATTTGTAAGAAATCTGCATACTGGGAGGGGAAGATCTAAACACATAAGAAGATTGCAGCCGTTGCCGCGAGTTGATGGCGTGCCTTTGATGTGCTGGCGCCCTGCTGCCATGTCGTGCCGTGGATCTTCCAATGCAAGCGACAGTTCTTGGCAAGCCCTCGATCTGTCATGGTGCGCCTCCCTGTCGTGTCTTCGATTCGACGACGTCTCGTGTTGATTTGATTTGCTGCATGCTGGGAGGGGAAGATCTGAACAAAAAGAAGATTGATTTGCTGCATGCTGGGAGGGGAAGATCTGAACAAAAAGAAGATTACAGCTTTTGCCGGGAGTTGATGGCGTGCGTTTGATGTGTTGGTGTACTGCTTCCATGTCGTGCCGTCGATCTTCCGAGGCAAGCGACAGTTCTTGGCGAGCCTTCGATCTGTGATGGGGCTGGACCTATTACGGAGTCTTCATTGGGCTATGGATCGGTATAATTTCAGATTGGGATGCGTGTTGACGCTGGGTTCTTAGATTGCATGTGCGTGTTCCGATGGTTTAAGATTGGATGGTGCGTGTTGACACTGGATTCTTCGTGCACTTTCCGAATTTGTTGGGCGTGACTATATGTCCTTCATAAAATCTAGACCGTTTATACGTCTTACTTTTACAGCGGTAAATCTTCACCGTCGATTGTTTGTTGTTTTAATAATATAATAGATATGCAAACAGTAGTAAATATGCAATGATGGTAAAATAAATATGCAAGGATGATGGTAGTAATGATAAATGATATTTTTGGGTTTTTTATGATGAATGCAAGATGTAAAAGTGTTTTTGTATTTTCGGATTTAATAATGGCAGCAAACAAAAGTGGTGATAAAAGTGTTGGAAAGATGTTTCTTATGATTAAAAATGGACCGGGGTTCATGGTTTCACAAATGCACTCTCTCTTGATAACGTGGTAGACAATGGAACACTAAAATTAACATGTAAGATGGCAAGACATGGTTTGACAAGTTATTAATAATATGGGCATCACGTCCTACAATAGAGATCTCAAGTATAAGTTGTTCTCTCTCTTATGCTCCACCAAAATGCGAACTAAATCATAACACCTTAGTAATTAAGATAAATCAGAGCATAGCAATAAGTTCAATGACATGAAGTTAAAATAAGAACATGCTAGATCTAGTCATGGAGATAGTGGCCAAGGTCACATCCACTCTCCGGTAGCATGGTATTTTTGTTTATCCCCAGTGAGGCAACAAAGTAAGGTAGAAAACCCAAGTGGATCGCAGAACTTTCTCTCACGTTCACTGCACTAGCCACCTAATGCACACGTTCCCCCTCACATGCTCTCATAAACATGCTTGATCATGACAAGTAAATAAGAACGGGGTACATAATATGCATCTACTTTCATAACTGAAACAAAACCATTGCAATCTCAAACATGTATTAACTCATAATAAAGATCCACCACAAAGGAATTACATAGATGACCGTAATCATGTTCAGCAGCTCATACGGTACTAATTAGTGAAGCTCATAGAGGGGAGAGATACATAAGTTACTTCCACAAACCCGTAGTCCAGGGGTGGACTACTCCATCTTCATCATGGTGTCGGTGGAGATGTTGTTGGAGGGGAAAGAGACCACACCGGCAGCGCCCCGCCGGAGTTTTCCCCCCCCAATCTTCAGCTCCAGGTCTCTGTTTCGTGGTTTCTGTGTTTCGGCGGCGCTCTCTTTCGCGAAAGCCCTGGGGGGGGGTCTATATATAGTCGTTTTTAGGTCAAGACGAAGCTTCGGGATGAAAGATCGACGGCAGCGGAGGCCCGAGGGCCAGTTTGGTGGGTCCCACGCGGTCAGGGAATCTGGCCGCGTGGGCCCACCCCTTTCGGCCTTTTGGTCTCCGTTTCTTCGATTCCTTTGCGCCTACGTTTCGTTCCTTCCAAAAAAGTGATCCCCGTAAAATCTCAGGTCATTTGGACGTCGTTTGGGTCCCTGAAACATCAAAATATAGAAAAAGGGTTTTTCTGACAGCGCAGGGTTAATTTCAGAAAAATGGGAAGTTGTTAATTATCCCCAAAACTCAATATAAATCATGAATATAACCCTTATATGATGCAAATAACATGGAATAACATGTAATAAAATGTAAAGTTCATGTATGCATTTTACATGGATCACTATCCTTTTTTATTACCTTCCTAAGCTCAGAGTTATGCTCTTTTTTCTGCAGACAAGTAGTGCTTATCAGTTGAGCTATCTCCTGATAAATTCATCAACTTCGTCTATTGTCGAACCTCGATAGCGCAATCATCTCTCCTCTGGATGCGTCAATTGAGCCCCTATGCAACACACCTTGGATGTCTCTGATTTAACATCGATAACAACTGATGTATCTCCAAGAGGTTTTCTTGTTGTCTCATCGTTTTCACCTGCGGCCACTTTGAGTATGACTGTATCTTACTATATCACCTCAAGCAAATTAATGAGTAATTACAGCTGTGTATTAAACAATTTTCTTTTCTCATTGTATTACAAGTAGTGGTGTTTTTGTCTGGCAGCAACAAAAATGGAATCTCAAGTTGACACACTTGGCATACCGGATCCTTTTCCTGTGAAGGTGGAAACAAAAAAGATGTCGTTAGTAATCTAGGCACGAGATAGCATGAAAGAGCAAGGACAAAAATAGGTAAGCATACCCATTCGAAACTGGACTTGGCACAAGACAATTCTTCCGAATTAGTGTAGGTTGTTACAGATTTATGTGATGGATTCTGGTGATGTAAGAGGACCTATATCCTGAGTGGTCTAAGGAAATGCACCAAGTAGATGCATTACTACTTGATGTTTCAATTTATAGGAACACGTTTACATGTCATTATAACATTATGTGATCCTTCTCTTCTATTCAGATATATTATGAAAAAGAATACCCATGTTTTTATGATGGTACAATTCCTCAAAATTGTGCATTTCCTTTCAACCCTTCTTTAATTATACCCCGTCAGTCTATCTCACAAACTCTGAAGTTTGGTGAATCAGAGTCCTCCTTAGATGCAATTGACCTGATTTTGTTCAAATGAATTTCTTCTGTGCATAGTGCCAGTTTATGTCACTATGCAACCGATTGTTTTAAATAAGTCCAAAGTTTCCAGAGGAGGAATACCATTTATTTTTGAAGGATTGGAGAATCAATTAATGTTCGCGTCATTTAAGTGAATTCAAATCCTGTGATAGTGGTCTTACATATAAAAAGATGTTTGGGTCATTGTAGATATATAATGCTTTTCTTCTGCACGTATTTTCTCTTAGCAATAGCTTGATTAGATGCATGCATGGTTACATATTCTTTTTAAGAAATAGCTATTCCCCAATGCTCCATATTCGAACTCCCTATGAAAGTATTGGTACCTTGAATGTATGTACAATTATTTGATTCCTTATATTTCGGAAGAACTCTCATTTCCTTCTGTAAATTACAGATTTGCCTTCCAGATACTCAAATCCGTTAAGTCAGGTATTATCTTTTCCCTATGCTAATTTTATGTTTCTTGTGTTGTTTTCAAATCCTTTCTTGAGGCTTTAGTACTGCATTTCAGCGGCAACGACGACATAAGCTTTTAGTTTGATAAGAATGTATGTCCTTTATTTAAAATCTCAGGTCTGATTCCATGTTATGTATCTGTATAGCAGCAGTACCATGTTCACTTTTGTATCCCAGTAGAAAATTAAAATTGTATTGTTTCTTTAAAACGCATGAAAGTAACCTGACTTGGCGTCGCTATTACCTGGGGATTGGATTGTATGCTAGCAGCTGGATGTTATTCTATTTGCATTCTTCTTTCAGGTTAAATGACAGTGATTATAGAATATTACATCTATACTACCATCAACAACTATGTAACTTACTCTGTCAAATACTACCACTGTTACTCCATAAAATCGCATCTCTTTTTCTTCTCACCAATTTCTACAACGCATGAACAATTATATTGTCTCGGCCTCAAACAGAAATCTCCGACACCGCGCTTACATAGTAAGTTACATAGTTGTTCCATAAAATCGCATTGTTGACAGAATAAGTTACATAGTTGTTTCTTTAAAACATCAAAAGTCGTCGTGTTTTCCAATAAATGCGAATCAATCTTCCGGTACAATTGAATTTTTTCCCTTCTAATATATTTCACCCCTTTTAGTTTACCCCTATTTTTTCCCGCATTTTTTTACGAACATTACGCACGAATAGCGACTTTAAAATTACTTATCTATTTTTCCAGTCACGCGTGAATAGTACCGGTCCCTTACGATTTTTTTTTTGGGCTTCTAATAGATTTTTCCCTGTTTAATTTTCCCCTATTGTTTATTTTTTCACATTTCTTTTTACGAACAATGCACACGGATAGCGACTTCAAAATTACTTATTTATTTCCACTTCCTATTTATCCCCTACTATATCTTTTTTTATCTTTTACCTCCCTTATATATTTCCGTTGAGTCACTGACACCACAGCATCTTCTGGTCATGCTTGCCGTCCTCAAGAGAAAGCAGGTGTCGCCGCTCTTGCTTGACCGCGCCTCCTGCTGCGCCTCCCTATTCACAACGATGGCCTCCTCGACTCGGTTCCGTGTCGGCTAGGAACTCCACCTCGAGCGGCCACGCCTCCTCTGTTTTTCTCTGCATCCGCTCCAGGTCTGGTGTGATGGTGGTGGTGTGGTGTTGCTGCCACCGACGGGATGGCTGTTGTGCTGCCACATAATTACTTATCTACAAACAACCCATATGCATACAGAAATACACGATCAACTACCTGATATGCGATACAGTACCATCAACAACATACACTGCCAGTTAAGACAATCAACAACAACATACACCGCCAATAAAAACATTCAAAAGAGGTGCGGCGTGACGCAGCACGAAATTCCACTAGTATCACTTTAAGTACGGAAAACTAAAATTAGCCAAAATACACCACTTACACGACTTCCAAGTTTGTCAAGAACATACAGGTAAACATATTAGAATTTTTTCACAAAAATATATTTTAGTTTTTGACATCCAACAGGTAAGAATATAGAAACAAACTGGCAGCACAATTAATTTGCCAATCACCAAGGGGAATTCCCCTCTTTTGAGAACCCATATGAACTGTAGAATTGCAAACTAAACCAGCATTCACCGTAGAAATATTGGTCCAATAGAAACCCGATTACAAATCCATCGGAACCCCGAAGCGATAGTTCCCACATTGTCAGTAGTGCGCTTAGGCCGTGGAGGTCTACCATGCAGGCAGAAAGTGGACACAGTGTGCAGACCATTAAAAGAACATTGACTGATATCACGAAATAAGAGAACCAGCATTCCACCAACAGTCACTACGGGAATCGACCAAGACGCCGACTGACAAGGTATACATCTCGGGTACCCTACCGTGAGGGTACCTGGTGCACGTGACGATTAAAGGCCCAATAGCGAAGAGACAACTCGAAGCCCAAGACAGGAGGCCCAACAAGATGGAGTACCCTCCAAGTTTAGACATAGACATAGTCGGTTTGTACTTTCCTTATGTGTAAACTAGGTCGGTTACAAACTCCCGGGACCCAGCCTATTTAAGGCTGGGAGGGGTGCCGATCTAGGACAAGCCATACTCAAACCACCAAAGCTCTAGCGAGATCGATACCTCGCCGGAGCTCCCCTGTAATCGCATAATCCACACAATCAATACCAGACAAGCAGGAAGTAGGGTCTTTACCTCCACCCGAGGGGCCTGAACCTGGGTAAATCTTTGCCTCTGCTTGTCAGCCGACGAAACTACCAGTACTACCACGTTCTCTCCCCATAATCTCAACCCTAGGTCCTTAACCATGGGATTTGATGAGGGTACACCTCGTCAATTGGCGCCGTCTGTGGGAAAGAATAGTGCTGGACTCACGGTTTCTTCGGTTCCATCGGAAAACGGCGACTCGCCGATCGGATCTACAAACGGCAACTCGCCGGCTGCATCGACAAACCAGAACTCGCCGACTCAGGCGGCACACGGCAACTCGCCGGCTCACTCGACAAACGGCAACACGCCAGCTTCACCCGCAAAAAGCGCATCGGATCCTCTGATGGATTTCGAGCCACACTCGCCAGGATTCCAGGAGGCCTTCTCCGATCTCGAGTCAGGTTTGGGTTTAACCGTTGGTTCGTTCAATTTTTTCGTCAACAAGCTTGGTGTGCAGGACTTGACGGATCCACGCCAACTCGCGACTTCCGCACCCGAGGCTCCATCGGTTGCGGCTCCTTCGACTGCGGATCCCTCAACTGCGTCCATACCATCGTCGATCCTCCAAGCTTGCTCGTCCGCAACAACCATGTCCACACGAGAGATGCACGAGCTCATCGAAGAACTTCAGGGCGAGGAGGCCGAATCAGCATACCGCACAAACATCCCGAGCTCGATCTCTCACTCGAGGATAGTTTCGACTGCGGGATCTCCTTCAGCGACTTCGACGAACTCGAAACTCATATCGACAACCACGTCGACTCCGAGATCTGCACCAACAACAACAACCTCGACTCTGAGATTCATAACAACTTCGTCGACGCCGAGATGAGCATAGGCGATGAAGGCATCAACAGCAGATCCGTCCAGACGGACCACTCGACGGGTATCGACTCCGACATGAGCCTTGATGACGATGTCGAGTCCATGACAGGACTCGAAGACACACATACATACCTCGGGTGATACCCCAGCAGGTCTACGTCGCCATCGCCGCAGAATCATCAGATGCTGCGGCCAGCCGCAGGCCTACAGAATTCCCGTGCACAGTTACTATGCCGGACGGAGTCACAACTCTCACAATCACTGCTGAGATGGCAGCAAAAGCAGATAAAGTCATCAAGGAGTGCACAATGATGCCAGCAGACGCAACACAAGAGGAGATGTTACCTTCCAGTACTTCAACTGGCAGGAATCACTTCGACTGCGGCAGGTCAGAGCAACACTCGAAGAACGCAAAAAGCAAGCTAGCTTGTCGAGTGCGCGAAGAAGACAGCTCTCCCTGAGCTCCACCGGGCGAGCAGACACAAGACCCAGATCAAGGTTGTCACACCTCTCGCCAGACGAAAGGGCGGCACTCACCCGCAACTTAGGCAACTCTTTCATGACATACGACGAAGAGGGAGTGCCAGTACCCAAAACAGCTGCGGGTGCCCTCTTCACCGCTGCAGCATACCTAGAGCAATCAAGCCTCCAGCTGATGACCCCAATGCAAAACTGCATCGCCAGCAATCAAATCACTCGCCTTAGCGGCGAAGGCCATACGCCAAACTCCAAGAACTCCAGGTGGGAGTCGAGACCGTGCCCTAGTACGCACGTCGGGAAGAGCATAATCACAGTGGTCACCGCCACCACTCGAGGAAAGAAGCGGCTCGCGCAGGCGCAGGTCCAGGAGCAGATCACGCAGATCTTACAGTAGCGACTCATACTCTGATCGAGAGCCTGAGCCACATGGAGCTCTGTGCTTCACTCGACGCGTCCGCGAGACACGGATGCCCAAAGGGTTCAAACTCACATCTGAACAGCCCAAGTACACGGGTCGACAGGAACCTTCTGGGTGGCTGGAAGACTACAGGCTGGCTGTCGCGTGCCAGCGAGGTACAAACACCACGCCATGCAATACATACGACTCATGCTCGAAGGCACAGCCCGCGACTGGCTCAAGGCCCTACCTCCATCAAAGTACGACTCGTGGGATCACTTCCGCGATGACTTCATCAAAAACTTCGAGCCTCTATGTGAGCGCCCAAAAACGTTCGAGGAACTGCGGGCCTGCGTGCAACGTTCAGACGAAACGCTGAGGTCATACATCAGACGATGGACTGAGATACGCAACTCAGTCGGAGTAATTTCAGAAGATATGGCCATGGATGCTTTCATAATGGGACTCGCCAGGCGGGACCTCAAAGAAGCACTCGGTCGCAAAAAGCCAACCTCTGTGGCTAACCTCTTGATGACCGCGACTGAGTGGGCAGACGGAGAGACATGGCGCGCACCACACGCGGGTCCTCACCCCGTGACAATCATGAAAGCGGCAGTCGAAGCCGCAGAGACTCGTACAGAGACGACCGAAGGCGCAAACGTTCAAAACGTCACTACGACGATGACAGACCCGAATTCATGGCGGCTGGGTTCTCCACACCCCGCAATGACCAGGACAGAAGCGACCGACGGTCGGAAGATCGGCGAGACAGTCGAGATGATCGCGAGACAGTCGAGATGATCGTCGGGACAGTCGAGACCGCGGCCAACGCAGTGATAGCTACAAGAGGAAGGACTGGCGCAAGTCACGGGCACAATCTGAGCGATCATTCGAAGAAAAGATGGATGCTGATTGCAGATTCCACCTGTACAAGGGGGACGACGGAAAACTGCGCTCCAATCACTCGATGAGAAACTGCAGGGAGTTCGACCAAATGGCGACTGATTACGTAAATCTCAGAAAGGCAGCAGCCACACAAGCACCTGCACCCGTGCCTCAGCCAAACAATGTGCCTGTTCTGATGGCACCACCCCCCCACCACAGCCTGCTGCAGGCGGAAATCTCGCGGGTGCCATACAGCACATACCTCGGGTGGACGAGCCACAGTACCCTCCGCCCCAAGGGCAGATGTACATGATACAGAAAGGTCGACCTTCCAACAGGGAGCAAAAACTTCGCACTCGACAAGTAAACATGGCGGTCATGTCACCTCCTGCTGTAACTGAATTCTTGAAGGGTTCTGAAACCCAATAAGCTTCAGCAGAGAGGACCACCCTCCATCGGTTGTTCGTCCAGGGCACTCTGCTCTGGTACTCGACGCACAAATTGGAGGCTACGCCATGTCCAAGGTTTCATGGATGGTGGCAGCGGCATAAACATCATCTTCGCAGATACGCTCCGCAAAATGAACAGGTCAGTCGAAAACCTGCCAAGGTCTCAAATACCTTTCACGGTATCGTCCCAGGCAAAGCAATAAGCCCAGAAGGCACCATACAACTCGACGTAACGTTTGGGGACAAGAACCACTTCAGGACAGAATCGATTGAGTTCGAAGTTGTCGACTGGAAGTCACAATACCATGCTATACTTGGACGCCCGACGTTCGCTCGATTCATGGCGGTGCCACATACGCATACCTCCAGCTGAAATGCCTGGACCAAAAGGAGTAATCACAGTCAAGGGAACTTCCAAAAGTCTGACTCTTGTGACCGAGAATTCAGCAAAATCTCTGAGATGTTTGGCATGGAAGCAACACTCGCTGATCTAGCGGTCTCCAACGATCGAACACTTATGCCAGAACACAAAAAGGTGGCAGTCGACAGAGCATTCAATGCCACCAATGACACAAGATCGCATCAGGTGCACCCGACTGACCCGACCAAGACAGTCAATGTCTCGTCGAGTCTGCCTATCGCATAGGAAAGCGCGCTCGTCGAATTCCTCCGTGAGAACTGGGATATATTTGCATGGTGTCCAGCCGACATGCCAGGTATTCCCAGGGAATTCGCCGAGCACTCTCTCCAGTTATTTCCAGATGCTAAACCAGTCAAGCAAACAATGCGCCGCATATCCGGCCCAAAAAGAACTGCAGTCGAAGCCGAAGTCGACAGGCTACTCGCAGCAGGATTCATCAGAGAGATCAAGAAATCACAATGGGTGGCCAACCCCGTACTCGTAGAGAAGAAGCACACAGATATCCTTCGGATGTGCGTAGATTTTACAGCACTCAATAAATGTTCCAAAGGATCACTTTCCACTACCTCGAATCGACCAGATCGTCGACTCCACCGCCGGGTGCGCTCGCTTGTCCTTCCTGGATGCTTACTCGGGTTACCACCAGATAAGGATGAAGGAAGAGGATGAAGAGAAAACGGCGTTCATAACCCCACTCGGGGTCTACTGCTACACCACAATGCCTTTCGGGCTCAAGAACGCAGGCGCAACCTACCAGCGCATGATGCAAGATTGCCTCAAGAAGCAAATTGGGCGAAACGTCCAGGTCTATGTAGATGACATCGTCATCACCACAAGAGAGGAAAACACACTACTCGATGACTTGCGAGAGACATTCGCAAACCTCAAACGCTTCCACATCAAGCTCAACCCGAAGAAGTGCACGTTCGGCGTGCCAGCCGGGCAACTCCTCGGGTATCTAGTCTCAGCTCGAGGAATCGAGGCAGACCCGGAGAAAATACAGGCCATCTTGACGATGCAAAGGCCTTCAAAGCTCCATGACGTGCAAAAGTTAGCGGGTCGAGTGGCAGCGCTCAGTCGATTCATCAGCAAGCTAGGCGAAAAAGCACTCCCGTTCTATCGACTGATGAAGAAAGCAGATAAATTCGAGTGGACGCCAGAAGCCGAAGCAGCCTTTACGGATCTCAAGCGAGTCCTCACAAGCCCTCCAATCCTCGTCGCACCAAGGGAACGCGAGCCATTGTACCTATATGTCTCTGCAACTAACAGGGTGGTAAGCACCGTACTGGTAGTCGAACGAAGGGAGGAGGGACACGCCCAAAGCATACAACGTCCAGTCTATTACTTGAGTGAAGTGCTCTCCACATCAAAGCAGCGGTACCCGCACTATCAGAAGCTGGCCTACGCCGTGTTCATGTCCTCAAGGAAGCTGACGCATTACTTCTCCGAGCACCCGATCACTGTAATCAGCACCTCAGGGATCGGGGACATCCTCACAAACCCCAACGCAACTGGGCGAGTAGCAAAATGGCTCATCGAGCTAGCACCAAGAGACATCAAGTATGATTACCCGAAGGCCATCAAAGCACAAGTTTTACCTGACTTCCACACCGAGTGGATTGAAGCTCAGCTCCCAGGAGCACCAGATGTGTCCAACTCATGGACTATGTACTTCGACGGCTCAAAGAAAAACGAAGGCGCAGGCGCAGGTGTTATCCTCATATCACCAAAAGGCGACAAGCTCCGCTACATCCTACAAATGGGGTTCGAGTTCCCGTCCAATAACGAAGCAGAATATGAGGCTCTGATCCATGGCATGAGGATGGCCAAAGCCCTCGGGTGCACTCGACTGATGATCTACGGTGACTCGAATCTTGTGGTACAGCAAACAATGAAGGCCTGCGACGCAATCGCAGATAACATGATCGCCTACCGTGACCTGTACAACATCATGGAGGGCAGCTTCGAAGGCTGCGAGTTGCGGCACATAGGGCGTGAGAGCAATGAAGAAGCAGATAAGTTAGCCAACATTGGTGCGACCAAAGCACCAGTGCCACCTGGTGTCTTCTTCGAGCGCATCGAGCACAGATCCATCAAAAAGAAGCGAGCAACTCCTACATCAGCCGCACCAGCCAAGAGCAAAGCACCTAGCACAGAGGACCCACCAGTCGAGGTACTCCTCATCGAGCCAACTTGGACTCAACCTTTCCTCGCATACATACTCCGCGGCGAGGTACCCGAAGACATCACAGAGTCAAGACGCGTCACTCGACGATCTAAAGCATACACTGTCATCAACGGTGAACTTTACAAACGCAGCATATCAGGTATGTTCCAACGTTGCATAGCATTTGAAGATGGCCAAGCCATCCTTCGTGATATTCATGCAGGTACTGCGGGCATCACGCCAGCAGTCGATCACTCGTAGCCAAAGCCTTTCGCGCAGGCTTCTACTGGCCCACAGCACTCAAAGACGCGGAGGACATAGTCAAAAGGTGCATCGGCTGTCAAAAATTCGCCACAAAGCCGCACGCACCCGCATCGGCGTTGAAGACAATACCATTGGCCTGGCCCTTCGCCCAGTGGGGGCTCGATATGGTTGGGCCACTCAAAAAATCCTCCCATGGAGGGCATACTCACCTTCTGGTGGCGGTCGACAAGTTCACCAAGTGGATTGAAGCAGTACCTATCACAAGTTCGACTGCCACTACAGCAGTCAATTTCATAAAATCCATCATATACCGCTTTGGTGTGCCAAGTAGCATCATCACTGACAACGGTACAAACTTCACGGCTGAGGAATTCAAATCCTTCTGCAAAGAGCAAGATATCACGCTCAATTATGCATCTGTGGCACACCCGCAATCTAATGGCCAAGTCGAAAAGGCCAATGGACTTGTGACAAGCGGAATCAAGAAACGCCTCCTGGTGCCACTCAAAAGGGCGCGGGTGCTTGGGTAGAAGAGCTCCCGTCTGTGCTATGGAGCCTACGCACAACACCCAACGCCTCAACACAATTCACTCCATTCTTCATGGTCTACGGCGCAGAGGCAATCCTGCCATCAGACGTAAGGTTCAACGCACCAAGGGTCGAAGCATACAATGAAGACGATGCAGATGAAGCACTCGAAGATGCAGTCGACTTGCTCGAAGAAGCACGCAACACGGCGCTAGCACGCACAGCTGTCTACCAGCAAGATCTACGCAACTATCACAGCCGTCGACTGCGTACCAGGTCCTTCGAGGTGGGACTTGGTACTTCGACTGAAGCAAAAGAAGGTGCATAAACTTGCTTCTCCATGGGAAGGACCCTTCATCATCACCGAGGTCATTGGTGGTGGAGCATACAGACTGAAGCACGCGAAGACAGGCGAACTCTCTCATAATCCTTGGAACGTTGCGCAGCTGCGCCGTTTCTATGCTTAGATTGCTCAGTCGCATAATGTAATAGGCACATATGTCGGATGGCTGCAGGTTTCAGACGCGCTCTTTTCCTTACCAGGGTACCTAAGGGGACTGGAAGGTTTTTAATGAGGCGGCCTGCAGCCTAACATTCATAAATGGAATATAGTCAATAAATTCCTCATATTTCTCCCTGTTTACTACTCGCACAACCTTAGCCTCACCCGAATACTCGGGGGCTGCGCTACTTCAAAACGTGAGCTCTCGCTCCTTCAAACATAATACCCAGGCGCACTCGAATACTCGGGGGCTGGGTCGTACAAAATAAAAAACCACAAGGTTGCTCAATAACATGAGTTGAAGCTTCAAACACCGTAAAAAATTCACAGCCTCACTCGAGCACTCGGGGGCTAGAATGCATGTTCTATACAAAGTGTTTTTCATAAACCCCACTCGATACACTCGGGGGCTGCATACATACAAGTAACAAATATGTACTAAGTACAATGGCAAAATTTACACTCGGGGGCTGTTCCCTATACATAAATACCCTAATCTTCTGGTTCGTCCTTGACTGGAGAACGGGGCCCATAAGTTGAGCGTTATAACACTCAACCAACACCCTCGCATGTTCGACTGTATCGTCCAGATGCGATTGGGACAAGGACGATCCAGGCACGGGTGTGCGTAGCTGCAAATTCGGGCGCTGACTTCGGATGTATGCCATCGTTGCGTTGGCCCCATCCACAAGCTTCTGGGTGATAAAATCTCGAATGGGACCTGCACTCCGGAAAAGCCCGAGCAAAGCGTGGATTCCTTGAGGTTGCGGCCCAGTCGGAAAAGCGTCTGGTTGATTCGACTGAAGGCCGACCTGCATAACTCAAGCAGCATAGTGCTCCGCCACACCCGATCCTGCAGAGTCGCGAGTATGCGTGCTCGGTGCTATCCAAGCGAAAGTGCTGACGGCCAGTCGTGGGTTCGTCAGTCGCCATGTTCAATGCTCATCTACGCGAGCCTGCTCCGCCTGGAAATCTTGAACAAAACCTGCAACAACACAAGTTGGGTGAACAAAAAGGAACAGTTGTGAACTCACAAGATCAAGGCAGTCATGCTTACACTCGAGCTGTCTGTTCACGATCTCCATCTCGCCAAGCACATACTCCTCCCGTTGGTGGGTAAAGCAGGCCTCGCCCTCATCCTTCCAGCTCGCTGCGGGTATTCTCCAGCTCTTGCTCCAGTTTCGCGAGTCGGGCCTTCATATAACGTATTACTGCGGCATCGTTTGCCACCTGAGCTCGAGATCGAGTAGGGGCACGATGCCGCGACGAGCTGGATACAGTGGCGGCTGGCTGTTTCTGTTCCAAACATCATAAAAGTTTCATAAGAAACTCATCACAAAGCTTAGGCGAGTAACAACACACAGCCTTACAAGCAGAATCATAACGAGGAAAATAAATTCATACAAAGGTAGCAAAAGCACATGCATACTCGCATGGTCATAAGTTTAATTACAAGGCATAAAAAGGCGCGGCTGCCCTACTTCTCAGACATCGACTCCGACCTAGCCCTACTCGCACGGGCGGCGACCTCTGCTGCCCGGCGCTCCATGGTAGCCATAAATATTTCAGCCAACTTCGCGGCTGGCTCGTTCACATGCTTTAGGGACACCAGCTTCCCGCCCGGCTTGCGAGGAAAGTCAGACAGAGCGGCTTTGAAGTCACCCTCTATCCCATGACCTAAAAGGAGTTTGAGGGTGGTCTCTGAGCCGCGTACCGTCAAAGCGCGAGCAAAGTTCGTCATAGTCGAAGTTCCCGGGCCCAGGACGTCGGCGAAGCCATCCACAGTCGAAGGAGGTTGGCTAGACGGGAACACGTCCTTGTACACGGCGCCGAGCGTGCTCGTAGACTTGGCGAGTGCATCCTTGGCTTGGGTGGAGACGACATCCAGGTCGCCGATCGCACGGTCAAGGGACAAATCGCCACTCGACTGGCAAAAAGAAGTAGACAAAAAGTGAAAGATTCAACTCACCGCCTACGTCTTGGGTGAGGCTCGCCAAGCGCTCAGCATAATTTTTCTCGCGCAAAGCAGCGGAGTTCTTGGCATCATCCAAGGCCTTCTTCGACTCGGCGCGTTGTTTGGCGAGTGCGTCTTCTAGCTCTTTAACCCGGGACTCAGCGGTTGCCTTGTCACCTGAGATAGATGGAAAGATGTCATTCACAATCGACAAAGCAAAGACATACAGAAGTCAAACACACTTACGGCTGAGTTGCTCCATGATAGCGCGTAGATTGTCCCTCTCCTGTTCAACCTGGACAAACGCCTTGCCTGATTCCACCAGGTTGAGGTAGAAGGGCTGCATGCACATGGAACAAGCATAAGCTATACACAAATAGCCACAGAGTGAGGACTCGACAAACGACACTTACGTGTTCAACCCAAGGCGCAGGCTTGGCAGCAGAAGTCCCAATTTGCGGAGTTGACGCACTCGCGATCTTGGCGGCCTCAAGGGTAGTAGCCGTGGCTACTGTTCTCACAACCTCAGCCGCAACAGGGGAAGCTTCTGGCTGATCTGGAGTCGAAGCTCTCTCGGTTGGAGGAGTTGGAGGTCGCACAGTCTCAGCACTGCGAGTGACCGAAAGACATACAACATAAGAAACAGTACTCAACTCACAAAAAAATTTAGTACAAAAAGGAGCAAACCTGTGCTCTTCTTCATCATCAGTGTCGAGCTCTTCAAAGTTTGGGCCTCCAAAAAGTAGCTCCCCACCCGACTGAGGAGGAGGAGGAGCCGAGCTCAACGGGCTCACGTCTAAAGGAGCAGCTGTGGTCGTAGGAGACGAGCCTGAGTCTCCGTCATCTCTCACATTTGATCCCTTTGCGGGTGAACTCATGGAGGAGGACATAACTTGAGCTGCCCGACGGCGCTTGTGAGTGGGGATCTCGCTCACATCATCAGTCGTGGCACGCTCCTTGTCATGTGCTTCTTCAACCCCTTCCTCTTCAACCTCTTCTGTGGGAGATGTAGTATCCGAAGGAAGAGGCGATTCATCTCCTCCCTTCGCTTCTACCGTCACCTCTGTTTCATGAGTTGGGCCATCTTCAGGAAGAGGAGGAAGGGTTGAGGCGGTCGAGTGGCCCTGCACACAAAATACAGCAGTCGAAGTCACAAAGATGCATAGCAGAATAACAAAAACAGGAGATCATAAACTTGATAGATCCACTAACCTCTGGCAAAGGCTTTTCAGCCGTATAAGGAGCGACGGGACAGTCGACGTTGCAGGGCTCGCTGGATTTTGTGCTGGTGATGGACCGCACATGTGCCACCAGCTCGCTCCTAGACAGCTCCTCCTTGTTCATCCGAGTGGAGTCGAGAGGGCCTTCATACTGCCACATAGGGTGAGCTCGCGCGCGGAGCGGCCACACCCGCATCCAATTAGATGCACACCAGTGACGCTGTTAAGCAGTCCTCCAATCGTCTCCAGCAGAGGCGCCGCTTCCGCCACTTCTTCAGTCGAAAGCTCATGGTCCCAGGCCTTCGTCCTAGCGGCTATACCAGCAGTCGAAAATGCTGGGGCCCCTTCCTGGTCGACTAGTACATAGAACCACCTTTTTCTCCACCCTTGCACCGAGTCGACTGGCTTCAGGGCAAAGTATCGGGTGTCGCTGCGTACTTGGATCTGAAGGCCTCCAACTGGGTAGGTTCGGCCGCCTCGGTTGTTGGGCCTGACCATGAAGATGAATTTCCAAAGAGCCCAGCTGGGAGTAACTCCCAGGAAACACTCGCACAATACCATGAAGCAGGCAATGTGCATAATGCCGTTCGGGGTGAGATCATGGATCTGCACCCCATAGGCGTACAACAAACCACGAACAAAATCGTGGAGGGGAAAAGATAGACCCCTAGGCAAGAACTCCGCAAAACATACGCGCTCATTTGCGCGAGGCTCGGGGAGTACCTCTTTTGATGGCGCGCGGACGGTAAGCTGGTCCGCCGGCGGCAGCAATCCGTCCTCGCGGAACTTCTCGAGGTGGGCTGCCTTGATTGTGGACTTCATCCAGTCACCGTCGCTCTTCTTGAGGTCGACGGCGGCCGCAGATGCGCCAGCCGCAGCTTTCTTCCCCTTCAGAGCGGCCGCGTCAGTCGCGGGCGCGTCGGCGGCAGAGGCTTTCCTCTTTGGCGCCATGGCGGTGGTGGCTAGGGAGAGCAGCAAAAGCTTGGGCGCAAGAAACAATGGAGCAGGAGCGCGAGGAAGAAGATGGAACAGGGGCGGCGCGCAGAGCAAATGGCTAGTAAAAAACAATGCCAGCGCCGTTTCCCCTATTTACCTCAAATCAAAGGCAGTCACAGCCATTCAGATCCTAAACCGTGCGCTACGCACACAATCTCACCATACACGTGGCAAACGCGGAGGGCAACCGTCGCCGGCCACTCCGCCCACTACGCACGCAAAAAGAGGAGCCATAATCACCTCTCCGGAAAAAGTGGGCCCGAGTGGTCAAATCAAGTCCAAACTGCACCGTCGTTCGGTCAGCTCTGCACAAATGGGCCCACATATGTGTCACGTCCCATCCATCGCAGCATAACGCACGCCACGCGTGTCAGACGGCGCAGTCGCCACAAAACTTCATCCATGACGTCGTCACAAGACCTTTGATCAGAAATATGTTCGAGTCCGCTCAACGCGTATTGGTCATTCGATTGCCTTGTTTGGTTCTGGTGTGAAAAAGCAATGATAAGGCAAAATTGGTCACTCGACCGTTCTTTCGGCTGATTCCATATTACTCCCATCGGGAGCGTATCAAAAATTTCTTCGACTAAATATGCTAAAGATAATGATTTTGAGATTATCCTCCATTACAAGTAATAAAGCACAATCTCGGGGGCTACTCCCATCAGGAGACAGGAGCGCTGTCGCGCACCCGATAGAATAAACGTCGAAAGTTCAGTCGACAAATATATCGACTCCGTTCATATACGAAATCATACTCGAAGCATTCCCGAGTTGCGTCCGTCGCAAATACCTCGGATGCTGCACGCATAGTGCAAAGGTAAGACCCGCCGAACTTTCGAGTTGGGCTAAGGACCGTTCCAGCAACCTTAATCCTTATGCTTTCCGTGTCAGCAGACATGATGAAAAATCCCGACGGACGCGTTGGGTAAAATTCAAAGTTATACTGCAGATCGACTCTGTAAGACCTCAGCGGCCTAGTCGAATCTGACTAGTTTGTTCCAGATTCGAGTCCGGGGACTCGAGTTTGATTGAAAGCTAGTAAGGTTTTACCCGAATGTGTAGTTAACCAGTCCCGATCCGTCGAGTGTACTGGGCCTGCTAAACTATTATCCCTTGATCATCATAAGCAAAAACCACAGTCGATGAAATACTCGACATAGCCAACATGTGCTATGCATACAGGAATTCCAATTATAATATACAGAATACAAAGCATATGACGTGCACTTACGAACGAGTCCATGCCCGATTCTTCGAGTCAGACAAGTACTCGGGGGCTACTGACAAGGGTATACATCTCGGGTACCCTACCGTGAGGGTACCTGGTGCACGTGACGATTAAAGGCCCAATAGCGAAGAGACAACTCAAAGCCCAAGACAGGAGGCCCAACAAGATGGAGTACCCTCCAAGTTTAGACATAGACATAATCGGTTTGTACTTTCCTTATGTGTAAACTAGGTCGGTTACAAACTCCCGGGACCCAGCCTATTTAAGGGCTGGGAGGGGTGCCGATCTAGGACAAGCCATACTCAAACCACCAAAGCTCTAGCGAGATCGATACCTCGCCGGAGCTCCCCTGTAATCGCATAATCCACACAATCAATACCAGACAAGCAGGAAGTAGGGTCTTTACCTCCACCCGAGGGGCCTGAACCTGGGTAAATCTTTGCCTCTGCTTGTCAGCCGACGAAACTACCAGTACTACCACGTTCTCTCCCCATAATCTCAACCCTAGGTCCTTAACCATGGGATTTGATGAGGGTACACCTCGGCGACGGCGGCCATCGGCGTCTCGAACTGTCGGCGTACCCAAACTGTCGTCGGCGTCTGCGGCGGCCGTCGGCGTACGCTCTGGTGGGCCCCACAAGACGGCATCCCCACGTTTCCGTTAGCTCAACATACGCCGACGGCATTGCCGTCGGCCTCTGAGAGCCACGTGGTCGCTTCCTGGGCGCATAGGAGATGACCTACGCCGACGGCATTGCCGTCGGCGTATGGGTGACCATATGGTCCGCTTCGGGCGACGTGGCAGCATCCTGTGCGTCCGGCCGGGATCCTTGCCGTCGGCGTATGGGTGACCATAATTTGTTAGTTTCTGCAAATTGGTTCTGCTGGTTTCTAGCACATTTTAAATACAATTAAAATTGCACAAATTTTAAAACATCACAGAACATCACATATATAATCCAAACCATCATACAAATTCCAAATGACTCAAACACAATTCGAATTCATACAAACATTCATACAAACTCCAAATGACACAAACATAGTTCGAATTCATCCAAACATTCATACAAACACACCCGGACACATCCTACATCTCCTGAGAGCTCGAGGTACCGATATCTGAGGCCGATGATTCCTTGCCTTGACTCATCTTGGTCAATCACCTGCATTGAGAAAGGGTAAACAATTAATAAGCATGTTGAAAAATAAATACTAAGCATAATAAAGACATAATAAAATGTAGAAAATAAGAATAAAGATGTAATGCAATTAAGAAGAAGCATGTTGAAAGACTAAGCATGTTGAAAAGTAAATACTACGCATAAGGACATAAAAGACCCTCACCCGAATCATCAGTCTCATAATTAAGTCTTGGGTTCTCATCATCACTATCAACAACACTATCACGTGTGTAAGTTGGAACCTCATCGCACGGTGGAGGCTCGTCATCGTCATCACAATGTAACTTGTTGAGCATATCTATGTCCTTTACATCCACCACCAAGTCACCACCTGTCTGTGCATTGTCCTCACGGTCCTCAAGACCTTGTATGCCAAAGTCCCCAAAGGTTTGTTCCTCTTGATAGAAAATCCCCTCGTATGTTTTAGGGTCAATGTTGTTGTAATTGTCTTCTGAGGGCATGGGTAGCTTACCATGTGGCGATACATGGAACATGACTTCCCAGCCAATGAGTCCCTCTTTCTTGCATGGGTAGGGAAAATAATAAACTTGCCTAGCTTGGTGAGCCACAACAAACACATCGGATCCATGGTAGGTGGTTGAAGGCTTAACTTCAACTAACCCAATGGAAGGGGTACTTTTAAGTCCATCCACAGGGTCGAACCAGTATGGAACGTGTTATTGAACGTCAGCTCGTATACGTTCTGTAACCTTCTGTAGTAATCAAATTCACCGGCTCCTTTGGTGAAGACCCCGGTATTTATAGTCTTTGCATTAGGCCGACTGTTCTGGTGAAACTCTGTATGGAAGCGGTACCCATTCACATCATACTTCTCATATATCTCGACTCTACGGTTACAACCTTGGGAGACACATCTCAACTCATCTGACATCACAACGTTGGGATCAGCTCCCTACAAGTACAAATTGTTTGTGCATTAGTAGGAGGGACAAGACACGGATTGCAAGGTAGAAGGGACAGGTTAGAAATTACCTTTTCCCTGAACCAAGCCGTGATTTTTTTCTTTCCGGGGGCACCATCTTCAAAAGAGTGTCCAGCTCAGCTTCATCGGGTCCTCTGATGTTCCCGACCACATTTCATCCTTGAATTGGCTAAAAGGAGAAAATACGTATTAGACCAAAACCGAGTTAGTAGTTGCAAAGTAATTTGTTCACCATTTTACCTAAGGAAACTGCCCTCTTCATCCTCCCCGTCGCGGACCACTCTTCCTTCATGTTCATAAGCACATAGAGCATTATGCACTCCAGCTCTTCATTGGTCAAGGTATACCTTTTTGCCACCGCCTTGCCACCGGGAAACTGGAAGAGGGCGAGCTTGGGGTCTTGTTTGGGCTCGTCGACATTGTACCGAGAGGCCTGGTTATGCATAGTGGGAACATCATCGGGATAGTACGTTAGCCTGGCGTCTGTCATCTCCTGGAGGATAGTTGCCTCAGCTATGCATGCTCAATCTTATTTTTGTTTCCACATTTGGTTCGAATATACTTAAACTCTCTCTCAATACAAAACTGCCAACGAAACTGCACCGGTCCACCCAAGAGTGCCTCGTTCGCGAGATGCACAACAAGATGTGCCATCGGAGTAAAGAAGCCTGGCGGAAATATCGTCTCTAAGTTGCATAGCAACTCCGGCACTAGATCATGCAACTTCTGAATAATCAGGGGACATATCTGCTTAGCACAGAGCGTGCGAATGAAATGGCTCAACTCCGCGAGCACTCGCCAGACACGGTCGGGGAGATACCCTCGAACCATCACCGGCAGCAGCCGCTCAATCCATATATGATAGTCGTGACTCTTGAGCCCGGTGACTTTTCCTGATTTTATATTGACTCCCTTACTTATATTCGAACAATAGCCATCAGGGAACATCACGACGAATTTGAGCCAAAAGAATGCCTCAGCCTTTTGCATACTATTAAGGCAGAAGTCGGCATGCGGCTTGAACCAGTTCTTTCGACGGCCTTCAGGAGGCTTCATGTGTAATCTCTTCCTATCACAGAGCTTCTTGACATCGACTCTAGCCTTAACATTATCCTTCGACTTCTCAGGAATGTTCAGGACTGTGTGAAAGAGGGACTCTCCAACATTCTTTTCGGTGTGCATCACATCGATGCTATGGGGAAGTTCGAGGTCCTTGTAATATTCGAGCTGCGTCAAGCCTGCCACGTGAGTCCAGTTGTGCGTCACACCATATCCCACATATCGTGGGCCATTTCCCCCAGCAGGCACGAGAGCACTTAGCTCGGCATCAACAGCTGCACCATCGAAAGTTGGTATCTCTTTTTCTTCATGCTCAACTCTGCCCTTCTTGAAGTTCTTTTTGTCTTCTCTAAACCGATGCCCTCTTTTGAGGAACTTTCGATGTGTGTCAAACGCGGAATACTTCTTACCCGCGCTTAGCCACATGAACTCAAGTCGGTTCCTGCACACTGGGCATGGCCACTTACCAGCTGTACACCATCCGCAGACTAGGGCGTACCCGGGCATGTCGTGCATGGAATTGTGGAACCAAACTTTCATCAAGAAGTTTGTCTTCGATGCACGATCATATGTCAACGTCCCGTGGTGCCAAGAGTGGTTCAGATCATCCACAATCGGCTGCATGTAGACACTTAAATTCTTCCCCGGTATTCAGGACCTGGAATGATCAGCGACAGGAATATGGTCTTATTTTGCATTAGGGCTCCGGGAGGGAGATTGAGCGGAATAACAAACACGGGCCAGCAGCTGTACGAGGTAGTCGACATACCATATGGATTGAATCCATCGGTTGCTATCGCGATTCTGACGTTTCGAGCCTCTGCTGCCTCATCGGGTGTTTCATATCAAAGTTCTTCCATGCCGTACCATCAGATGGATGTCCCATCTTTACCCGTCCGTGCTCATCCTTGTATCTCTTCCCCGTCTTGTGCCACTGCATCTGTGTGGCAGACTCTTTGTTCATGTAAAGCCGCTTGATTCTGTTTATGAATGGGAGGTAACGAAGAATCTTAATGGCGACTTTTGTCTGCGTCTTCTGACCATCGGCTTCGTTTACCTCATGATACCTAGAGGCCCCACACAGGCTACAGTACTTGTCATCCGCAAACTGTTTCCAAAACAAAAGGCATCCTTTTGGACAACAATCTATCTTTTTAATCCATGCTGAGATCTCGCAGGATTTTCTTCGTTTCGTACATGCTTTTAGGCAGACAATGCCCTTCGGGCAACATGTTACCATATGTTTGCAGATGCGCTTCAAAGCATGAACGGGTGTTGCCGTACTCGAGCTTTATGGCTAGTGCTTGCGAGATGGCATCGAGCTGAGAAATTTTTGCACCCTCGAACAGAGGCCTCTGAGCCGAGGCCATCATATCAAAGAAGGCCTTCGCGGTTGGCTCCGGGTCCTCTGGTTCACGCGGTTCCTCCGGTTCTGGAGGCTCCTCCGGTTCTGGCGGTTCTCCTGTGAGGGTGGCGAATCTGGCACGTCGCCATCACGGAGATCATCTAGCCAGTTTCTAATCCCATCATCTTCATTGCCATTGATCCGCTGCCGCATCACCCTACCATTCTCGCGTTCGTAGTCATCAAAGTCGACTGTCGTGACGAAGTTCGGCATATACCCATGAGACCAGAGGTGTTTAGTCATCTCATCCTTTCCCTGACGTTTACGCATCTTGCAACGAACGCAAGGGCAGTTTGGACGCATGCCTGACTTTTTTGAACCACGCGCAAACTCCTTCACTAACAAACTGGTCTTCCATACCCACTCGTCTGTTCTGTCAACCTGACTAGTTCGGCCACTGTACATCCACCCATTATCAGCCATCCTCTGCTTTCCTATGAGCCAAATAATAATAATATGAAATTAAATGCATGCAATGTCACCGTAAATTTATTCAATGTCACCAATTTATTACGGCCAAATTTTATCTTTTACAGCATGCAAGGTTCACCTAAACTTCTAATAGGAAGGGCCTATCCCACCCGAGTATGTGTAGATCGAGTCGTGTTCCATGTTCTACCCCGACCCGAGACGGAATTTCGGCAGCACCTCCCCGCTGTTCTTCAGAATACACGTCTCGAGCTTGTCAAGCCGAGAGGGTGTGCATCCGAAGAACAACGGGGAGGTGCTGCCAAATTCCGTCTCGGGAAGGGGTAGAACATGGAACACGACTCGATCTACACATACTCGCGCTGTCCAACAGGACAATCCGGAAGAGTTACGGTTATAAATATGCAAAGATGGACAATCCTGCATATTTATAAATTTGTAACCCTTCCGGACGGGATCTGACTCGGGTTACGCGACTGACTTGGTGATCTAGACAAAAATAAACCTATGCAGCAAGAGAGGCGAAAGATTTATACCCTCGATGCGTGATCGGTGGCCGGAGAAGGTCGAGGACGTGCTCCGGAAGCAGGGCGATGAAACAGGGGCACCGAGGCGGCCCCTCCTCAGCTGGTGAAGAAGCCCCGCAACGACGCGCGGGACCGACGATGCTGGCTGGCGGGAAGCTACGTCATCTGAAAAAGCACACAATCGACATATGGGCCTTAAAGCTGAATATGGTTAACTGAATATGTCAATTTTATTTACCCTTAGCTATCTATTGGAACTTGCTTTGTGTTTTTCTGCTATCTCTCTACGTCTCTCCTTGATACGATGGAGGAACATATGCAAGTACTTTTATAGAGGTTGGATGCAACCAATGTAAACTACTCTCGGTCTGGCCGTCGATGCATACGATGGGGATCGACACATTATATTATACCTATATAGAGGATCATGCAAGCTTAATTAAACATAAAACAGAATAAACCATAGAACGATGTAACCATATTAGCTAAACATAACACATATAGACAAGTAGCACAATAATACATAGGTAGCATGCATGATAAGTCTAGCAGTACAACAGGTAGCAAGATAAGTCTAGTAGTACGACAGGTAGGATGATAGACATCCTAAACTCGACTCGCGCCGGTGTCAGTGACGTCGTCCAAGCGGTCCCACCAAGAGGACAGGGCGCTGCTAGAGTCCTCCTGCTGCTGCGTGCCGGAGGGGCCGACCTCGCCCTGCCCGCGCTGCTGCCGGCTCTCGCTGAGGACCTGGTACTGGACCGCCATCACCTGGGGATCAAGGAGGAGATCCTTGACCAAGGGGTCATCCTCCTCGCGCTGGTGGCGCGCCCTGAGCAGCCTCTCTGCCTGCCGGTGCTCCCTCTCCTCGGCCCTCGTCGCGATCCTCATGCCATCTGGCGCTAACATATGCGCCACGCTCCGCTCATCCTCAAAGTTGAGGATCGCTCTCGCCCCAAAGTGCTGGACCGCCGCGCAGTCGTAGGCGCGGGCCGCCTGCCACGGGCACCTGAAAGTACCAAGCTGGATCTTCCTGTGATCCACTGTGATCTGAGCTGCCCAAGTCGGGATCTTCGTGGGTCTCCGTGAACACCACGAAACTTTCGCTCCAGCTCCGACATGATACTTAGTTAAGTAAAAGCGTTTGATACAGGGGTTAGTCATATATGAAATGAATATATGTAAACACTAACACCTAAATTTTCCTCGGTGACCTTTGCGTACTAAGATAAGCCATAGCAAGACATGACATCTCAAAATACATCTCTGTCAACACAATTCTTTTTCTTTTTCTTCTTTTATTTTCTTCGGTAATGCTAGCAACCAACTCATTATGAGACATGGTGTATCTACAACATACACACAATTCGAAAATTAATTTCAAATGTGAAATCTACTTCAAACATGAACATGCAACACATATGAAACAAATGCTGTCATTTACACACAGGTATACATCAATCTATGAGTAAGAAATTTTTATACCTGCACTCAAGCTCTGCTGCCACTAGAGTAGGAATCCTGCAAGCAAAGGGACTTTTTTAGTCCAAATAACAAACAAATAAAGCTGCTTGAAAGGGCTTCGGTAGAGGCAGAGAAGAAATTAAGATGGATATGGCTGCTGCTCGGACGTGCTACTGGAAGGGGCTAACGTGGGAGAGATGCAGGGAGAGGCAGGATTTGGGGAAGAAGGCTCCCGCCACCACTCTTGCTGTCGCTGCCGTGTTCCCTTCCGCACCGGGTTTGCACATCGATCTAGGGTTCGGGGTGAGAGGAGGGCGACCAGGGGGAGGCCAAGGGAGGGGAGGGAGGGCGACGGGAGGAGAGGGAGGGGACGAGGCCGGTTGGTGAGGAGGACGGCCGGGGAGGAGAGAGAGGGCGCTTACCAGCCGCCGCCGGCGGCAGGTGCGCGAGGAGAAGGAGGACCCGCGGACAAGCGAGCGAGCGAGGCGAAGGCTCGCACTGGTTTCCGAAGCGATACGGATGCCGGGTGGACACGGGCGGGGGTGCGGGTGGGTCAAGTAGATAAGGTGGACCTACGCCGACGGCTAGGCTTTTTTTCCTTTTTTCATATTATTTAATTTTAATATTGTAAACTATTATAATTTATTACATTATAAATTTATAGAGTTTTATTATAATTTATTTTATTATATGGTATGACCACACGCAAATTTTTGAGTGATTCCGGCACTCTAGCTATCCGGTTTTATTGAAACCCTAGTCCGGTGGGGCCCGCATATCAACCCCCGAGCTTGGATATTTGAAACACCCATCATACTTGTATACATATGGTATGGCACAACCTTGGTTTTGGTGGGTTTCCGACGCTTCGGGGCCCGCTTCGGCGAAACCCTAGATCCGCTGGAAAAACCCTAACATTTTCGACTACCACCTTGACCGACGTCGAAAGGGGGTAGGCCAGTGGACTTTTTTGCTTGGTTGTGTTAGGTTAGGCCATGGGAACATAGCAAACCAACTTTTGTCACAAGTTGTCACAAGGTTGCCCCCGGTTCGCCCGAAACGGGAGTTTTCACCTCTAAGTGCAGAAACTCCCTTGAGAGGAAGTGAAGTCGGTGAAGCCGGTCACACCCTGGAGTGGGATATTTCACATTTGAAACACACAACACACTTGTAAACATATGGTATGGAACGACCTTGGTTTTGGTGGGGTTCCGACGCTCCGGGGCCCCGCTTCGGCGAAACCCTAGATCCGCTGGAAAAACCCTAACGTTTTCGTCTACCCCCTTGAACGGCGTCGAAAGGGGGTAGGCCAGTGGACTTTTGTGCTTGGTTGTGTTAGGTTATTCCATGGGAACATACCAGACCAACTTCTATCACAAGTTGTCACAAGGTTGCCCCCGGTTCGCCCGAAACGGGAGTTTTCACCTCTAAGTGTAGAAACTTAGTAGAGAGAAAGTGATGTCGGTGAAGCCGGTCACACAACGGAGTAGGATCTTTCACATTTGAAACACACAACACACTTGTATACATATGGTATGGCACAACCTTGGTTTTGGTGGGGTTCCGACGCTCCGGGGCCCCGCTTCGGCGAAACCCTGAATCCGCTGGAAAAACAATAACGTTTTCGTCTACCCCCATAGACGTGCGTCGAAAGGGGGTAGGCCAGTGGACTTTTTTGCTTGGTTGTGTTAGGTTAGGCCATGGGAAGGTGTGAAACCAAAGTATACCCCAAATCAACACAAGATTCCATCCGGTTCGCCCGAAAGGTGAGTTTTCACCTCTAAGTGCAGGAACTCACTAGAGAGAAAGTGAAACCGGTCACACCCCGGAGTAGGATATTGCACATTTACAACACACAACACACTTGTATACATATGGTATGGCACAACCTTGATTTGGGTGGGGTTCCGACGCTCCGGGGCCCCGCTTCGGCGAAACCCTGAATCCGCTGGAAAAACCCTAACGTTTTCGTCTACCCCCATAGACGTGTGTCGAAAGGGGGTATGCCAGTGGACTTTTTTGCTTGGTTGTGTTAGGTTAGGCCATGGGAAGGTGAGAAAACAAAGTCTACCCCAAATCAACACAAGATTCCATCCGGTTCGCCCGAAAGGGGAGTTTTCACCTCTAAGTGCAGGAACTCACTAGAGAGAAAGTGAAGCCGGTGAAGCCGGTCACACCTAGGAGTAGGATATTGCACATTTACAAGACACAACACACTTGTATACATATGGTATGGCACAACCTAGGTTTGGGTGGGGTTCCGACGCTCCGGGGCCCCGCTTCGGCGAAACCCTGAATCCGATGGAAAAACCCTAACGTTTTCGTCTACCCCATAGACGTGCGTCGAAAGGGGGTAGGCCAGTGGACTTTTTTTCTTGGTTGTGTTAGGTTAGGCCATGGGAAGGTGAGAAACCAAAGTCTACCCCAAATCAACACAAGATTCCATCCGGTTTGCCCGAAAGGGGAGTTTTCACCTCTAAGTGCAGGAACTCACTAGAGAGAAAGTGAAGCCGGTCACACCCCGGAGTAGGATATTGCACATTTACAAGACACAACACACTTGTATACATATGGTATGGCACAACCTAGGTTTGGGTGGGGTTCCGACGCTCCGGGGCCCCGCTTCGGCGAAACCTGAATCCGCTGGAAAAATCCTAACGTTTTCGTCTACCCCATAGACGTGCGTCGAAAGGGGGTAGGCCAGTGGACTTTTTTGCTTGGTTGTCTTAGGTTAGGCCATGGGAAGGTGAGAAACCAAAGTCTACCCCAAATCAACACAAGATTCCATCTGGTTCGCCCGAAAGGGGAGTTTTCACCTCTAAGTGCAGGAACTCACTAGAGAGAAAGTGAAGCCGGTCACACCCCGGAGTAGGATATTGCACATTTACAACACACAACACACTTGTATACATATGGTATGGCACAACCTTGGTTTGCGTGGGGTTCCGACGCTCCGGGGCCCCGCTTCGGCGAAACCCTGAATCCACTGGAAAAACCCTAACGCTTTCGTCTACCCCCATAGACGTGCGTTGAAGGGGGTAGGCCAGTGGACTTTTTTGCTTGGTTGTGTTAGGTTAGGCCATAGGTAGGTGAGAAACCAAAGTCTACCCCAAATCAACACAAGATTCCATCCGGTTCGCCCGAAAGGGGAGTTTTCACCTCTAAGTGCAGGAACTCACTAGAGAGAAAGTGAAGCCGGTCACACCCCGGAGTAGGATATTGCACATTTACAAGACACAACACACTTGTATACATATGGTATGGCACAACCTAGGTTTGGGTGGGGTTTCGACGCTCCGGGGCCCCGCTTCGGCGAAACACTGAATCCGCTGGAAAAACCCTAACGTTTTCGTCTACCCCCATAGACGTGCGTCGAAAGGGGGTAGGCCAGTTGACTTTTTTGCTTGGTTGTGTTATGTTAGGCCATAGTTGAAATAAAAACACATATATACCCCAACTCTTGCGAAGATTCCCCCCGTTCGCTCGATGTGGGAGTTTCCAACTATATGCCCAAAAACTCGCTAAGGAAACAGTGATGCTCGTGAAGCCGGTCACACCACGGGGCAGGATAAATTGAGCCATATATTTAATATTTATGTTGTAGGTGTATATTACATGTGTTGTTTTTATTTATTTTACATGTATATGTTGTAGGGTCGGGTTCCGGAAGACTCAAACCATTATTTTATGCGGGTGGGATACCGTAATTGGGAGGGAAATGCTAGATCCAATATATATATAAATTATACCTACATTAAATATTATAGATCCAATTTATATATAAATTATACCTACATTAAATATTACATAGAGAAATAAATAAATCTAAATTAATTTATAATTTGTTGAAAAAAAACAATTATACGCCGACGGTAGCCGTCGGTGTATCAGGGCAGCAAAAGGCCTCCCGTTTGAGCACCGTCAAGGAAGGCGTTATACGCCGACGGCCCTTTGTACGCCGACGGCGGCCGACGGCCGCATTCATGGCTCCCCGATCTCGTCTTATACGCCGACGGCCCCGACATTTGGCCGTCGGCGTATAATCAGGCCGTCGGCGTCTTGTGGCTTTCCTGTAGTGAGTATCACTGAATGTACTTCTTCCAATAGAGACAGAGGGGGACGTAAGCCACATATCCAACCAGAGGAACATCGATCGGCCATGGTATCAATCAGCTGCATATGTATCACCATTCGCAAAAAAAAAACCCCTGCATATGTATCATACAAACATCAATTAATCAATTGGCAATGCATAATCAAAATTAAATCTTTAACACAGGAATCACAGAACGGCCGAAAAATATAATTCACACAGAATCTAATCTTCACTTGAACATGAAGCAGGCAAGCAGCACGTACCAGCAGAACGAAGAAAATGATCACAGCCGAACGCAAACGGAGAAGCACGTAGCAGGGAACAGCACAGCCGGCTCGGTGAGTCCGGTCGTAGATACCCGGAAGAATAAGACGACCAAGCAGCAGAGCAGCCTAGGAGAGACGGAATCAAAACCAGGATAAAAAAAAAGTACATACTGACGAAGAAAATCAATTGATCGTCATAGTACCATGGAGGATCTCCCGCGTGACCTGGCCGTAGACCAGATCCCAGCACGCAGCAAGAGGACTGCGGCACGGCCAAAGCCGAACGTGCGGCGAGGCAGCGGTGTCCAAGGCAGCAGGCGCTCGCTCCGCGCGAGTGACCTCGCTGGATTGATGCCGCCTTGGGAGGAGCTCGCCGGCACCCTGCAGAGGCACGAAGATCAAATAGATGGAGGAGGAGGAGGAGGCCTGGTTGACGCGGCCGCGGTCGTCGAGCGGGAGATGAAGGAGGAGGAGGAGGAGGCCTGGTTGACGCGGCCGCGGTCGTCGTGCCGCCGCTCGACGTCGTGCACCGCCGTCAGTCGACATGCCGCGGCCGGCAAGCCAGTGAGGAGGTATAGCCGGCAAGTCACGGCAAGGCCATCAGTCACGGAGGAGGTCGGCTCGCGGCGTGCTGCCCTGAAGGATGCCTCGGTACACAGATCGACAGAGCGGCCAATAAGGGAAAGGAGGGCACCGGTCCCGGAGGGAGCCTGTGGACGACAACAATGGGAATATTTTCTTTTAGCGGAGGAAGCGCATCGTTGAGGACTGGGGAGGAAGATGGCCTGGGGTTGCTAACTGGTGGCCGGTCCGCACCGCTTTGACCGGAAGAAGGAGCGACAGAGCGACACCTATAAAGGCATGATGCGTGGTACAAACCGGAAGCCAACATGAAGAGATACGAACCAGGAACGGACGGGACAAACCTGGCCCAGCACGAACGACATGTAAGGCTGGCCCACCACCATCGGAAGACTCAAGCGAACTGAGCAGATCAATCACTCGGAACGAACCGTACACGTGTCAAACGCTAAAATAGGGTGATGACCATCCAAAAATCGTGGTAAATGGAAACGCTCGCCCTTTCGGATATAACATATATGTGCCAAGTTTGGCAGTTGATCTGTTTGAAGTACTCTGTACTACTGTTTTTTGTATGTTCCGATTTAAATATTGGTTATTTATTTACTGGAAAATTAAAATCTGCAGAATACCAGACTGACAATCGGGACCCACCCACCAGACACTGACAATCAGGACCCAGCCAACAGAAACTGATAATCGGGACCCAGCCAACAGAAACTGACAATTGGGACCTACCGACCAGGAACTGACAAGTGGGATCCATTTCTAAATGAAAATAAAAAAGGCACGGCCCAAAAATAAAAGGCTAAAATGTTGGGCTTGGCCCATGTAGCTGAACAAAATTAACAGGAAAAAAAATATATAGGCTGAATTGTTAGGCTTAGCCCATGTAAAGCACTGAACTGGACTGGGTTGAATCTGTTCTATGACCTTCTGATTTGGTCACAATCTTGCCACGTAGGATTGACCACGTAGGATCTGACGTGGCTACGCCGGACAGCGCGTGACCAAATAAATTGGTCATAAGAGTTATGACCCTCTGATTTGGTTATAGATGGTTATGACCAATTCAAAAAAAGGTCACATATGACCGTTTGAGACGCTCGGTATGTGACCTTCAAATTTTGGTCACAAAACGGTAATAGATGAAAAATTATGACCTTTCAGTGACCAAATTTGAGGGTCATATGTCAACATATTTCTTGTAGTGGAAGCCTCCGGTCGAGCCAGAGCGGCGCTCAGATTTGGGATACGAGGAGAGGAGCTGGTCGTGTGCGTGATTGTAGAATAGGGATACATGGGCTGCACTTGGGTTAGGTGGGGCTCATCCCATTTACCTCATCCGAGATTAGTGGGAATTTGTAGTGTGATAAATGGGCTTTTTATGGTGGAATGGGAGGTGGGACTGATGGGAAATCCCATCCCACCTAAAACCGTACTGCCAGGTTGATGGCAACCCGTGCTTGAGGACAGCTCGGCCGGAAGCCATATCTGGGTTGACTGCCTGTGGGATTCCACGCAATGGAGTATCGTGGCTTCCTGTATGTTCAAAGCGGACACGGAGCCGCTTGCGTGGAGCATGGGTTCGCCTCCTCACCAGCCTACCAACTCTTTTTCTTCTTCTTTCAGTCAGGTTAACTCGTTTCACAAAAAATAAGGATGACTAGGGAAATTTGAGATGCCTCGGCAAAACTCGTCCCTTTGCCAAAAAGAGAATCCACCCTTTGTGCCAAAACATTACTGTTGGGATTTTTTAAATATGTGCGTTGCACCGGGATTAAACAAGGATTAAACAAATCACACTTTCCTAACCTAATGGCTCGAGACCATATAAGGTTGCATCACTGAGATAGTTTCTCTCTTATTGAGACATTACTCAAACCATCAGCCTTGTAATATATTTATCGACATTGTTAAACATAAAAAAGTGCATGTACCGCCCAGAGTTTAGCATAAACTGTAACAAATAATTAAGGCAACCGTATTCACTTCAGAAGTTCAGAATGCTCCGTTAATATGAACTGACCTCTCGAGTAAAGATTTCATAGACCCGAGCTCCAGTGCTCCTGTCACCTTAGAAAATTAGAAAAACATATTTAAAAGTTTAAAAAAATCTGAAAAAAATCATGCATGCTCTAGATGATGTATCCTATAGACGTGAAAAATAACAATGTGAAATACTTTATATTTCGACCTACACAAAAATGACAAATCTCCCCATTTTGTCATTTTTGTGTAGACAACAATATAGAGAATTTTGCATTGATATTTTGTAGGCTTGTCATATACATCACTGAGAACATGCATGGTTTTTTTCATATTTTTTTGAAACTTTTAAATATACTTTTAGAATTTTTTTAACTAGCAGGAGCACTGGTGCTCGGGGTGCAAATACTACTTTCCGCAGACCTCTCCTCATAATTGACATTGTTCCTGAAAAAACGACACTTCAGGTTTTTAGACCTGGATCACAAGAGTATGAAATCACGTGAGTAGGACGTTCCTGAAGTGAATAGATAGAACTCGGAGACATCTGCTCCTGCGGCAACTCGGAAATCTATTGGTCCACGAGGACCACAATAATAGTGGGCCAATACAGTGGCAGGGTATTTCTCTTTTAAATTGAATCATTAATGTGTATAGTATACATGGGCCCGGAGAGTAATTTCTCCCGTGACCTCATCCCCTCCCCACCTACTCCCTCCGTTCCAAATTAGTTGTCTTTCATTTGTAAAAAAATGGATGTATGTAGACATGTTACAAGTATAGATACATCCACTTTTGTACAAATGAAAGACAACTAATTTAGAACGGAGGGAGTACCTCTCTATCTTCCGGGATCTCATATTCCTCCGCCGCCAGCATCACCAAAACTGTCGGCTGCAACATCTCCACCAAGAAGTTGCAGATGAGACTGCAGGCTGCAGGCGCCCGTCGGTGCCGCGGAAGCCGTCCGTGCAGGTGTCCTGGTTGGCTGGTTGCCCAGCGTGGCGCTGAGCCAGGCGTGGAGGACGGGCACGCTGGATGTCTTGGGGTCGAGCAGCCGCACCAGCAGCGGCACGCAGCCGTGCTCGCCGACGAGTCGCTTCATGTCCCTGCACCGTCAATGACGGAGACCTTGCATATCGCCTCTGCCGCCGAGTGCTGCGAGCCGGTGATGCTGATCCGGAGTTCATGCGCTAGGCGCGGGAGCACGCCGAGCGGCACGAGAGACACCGCGCGTCTGCGCCCACCACGTACGCACAGTGGCAGCACCGGACGGTGTACATCCACCCCTTAGGGCCCGCTTGGATACCCGGTATTCGGGCTGGAAATGAGCAGGAATAATTTACGGACCTACAACCCTCCGTAACTTTACGCTACAATCCGTCTGTATTTCTCGGAGAGGAAAAGAAAACGGGAATCCAAGCGAGGCCTTATCCTTCTCCTCGGCTGTGCCGGTGAATCGGCTGCGCTTACGAGTACCGATGGCTGCGGCGCTGCGCGGAGAAACCGAGAGTACGGGCGGGCGCGTACGGGCACGCGACGGAGGCAGAGGTCGAGCTCGAGACCGGCAGGCGCAGGGGCGGCGTAGGACACCCAGTGGTCCCCCGTGGAGAAGTCCACGCCGCTGTAATAGCCCAGGATGACTCGATGCGAGCGCAGCGGCGACGGCGGCTGCGCGGGCCCACGGTGGCGCACGAGGAGGGCGGTGGTGAAGGGTGCAGCCGGGGCAGCCTCCAGGCAGCCGCAACCATGATCCTCGTAGTCCGGGACGGGGCTCTCTGGCGCCTCCAAGTTCCAGCGACACGGCGGATCTCGTTCTAGAGGAAGAAGAGGGACGGGGCTTGCCTGCTCCCACGGCTTTGCTCCCATCCGTGTTCCCTGGGCACGTGGCGCCCATCGCATGGCTTCCGCAGTTTTTCCTCTCCCAATCGTTATTTTCTCACCGAAATAAAAAGAGAGATACGTACAACATCACAAATAACGCTTCACGTAATACTCGGCACAGAATCAGCACAGAATCAACACATAGGAGGGAAACTTTCACTACTTGGCGCCAAAATAACCAGATAATACATCTGCGCGCCAAATCTAGATGCATATAGGAAAACGAAAATCGCATCTACACATCCAACGCAACTAGGACTAGGGAGAAGCGGAGGCAAATTACAGAACTGACAGCCGAATTCTCCCTTTGTCCTCCGATGGCTTCTCGAGGGATTGATCCCAGGAACCATGACGGTGAATCACGGTCACAAGCAGTAAGAAATCACACTCGCAATCTTCATCCTTTCATTTTTCTTGTTCCAATTGCTTCTTTTGAACCGATCATTTAGTTCCCATCCTGCAATGTAAACATATCTGATTGTCAAAAATGTTTATATTAACTAGAGTGAGTACTATCTTATATAATAGGATGCGCCTGAAACTACCGATAGCAATGCAGCAAATGGTACTGATCAAAGAGTACCAAAGGTTGGCATGGAATTTTTATCTGAACAGGAAGCTTATTTGTTTTATAACAAGTATGCAGAAACTATTGGTTTTAGCATCCAAAGAGGGAGTCACCATAAAGTAAAGAACACTGACACAGTCACACAATACAACATCGGACTTTTTTATGTTCTCGTCAAGGTATGCAATACTTGTACTTAGTTCCTTTCATTCAGGTACAATACGCTTAATCTTTTTGATGCGCTAAGACAATTACTTGAACTATCAGGAGCCCGTGGTGAAGATAAAAGAGAGGATACATTCGGGTACAGTAGGCCTCAAACACGATGTGGTTGTCATGCACGCATGAAGATTAGTCTTAAGAATGGACTTTATTATGTGTATGAATTTGAAGCAACACATAACCACAATCTTGCTACCGGAGACATGGCCCAATACTTGAGATCCCATAGGAAAGTAACAGAAGCACAAATAGCAAATGCCGAGGTTGCAAAGTCTGTGGGTATTTCAAACAAAGCAACTGTTGACCTGATGGAACTTTCCTTCTTCTCTTCATAGGGTCAAGGCGGTCCAGTAATTTCGACAAATCCAATGCAGCCATCAAATGGTAGCATCCCGATGACAACACAAAACCAAAGATTGTACACAGGATTGCAACCATACGATACACTAATGGTATACACTGTCTGCAATCTAAATGTTAAGTTTTTATCATCTTGATACTTTAGTGACACCGAGCTTTGCTACTTCTCATCATATAGGGTCAAGGCGCTCCAGGAATTCCGACAAATCATATGTACTACTTGCAACAGCACAACTCAGCTATGAATGCCTCATCGCAGCTGACCATGGGTACCACTAGTAGTAGTACAATGACAAGACAAAATCAAGCTTACTTCTATCAACCCAAGCCAACTTAATCAATGTGTTATGATAGTTACCCCCTGTGCGTTTTGACTTGTAGGCTCCAACTTGTAACCCATGGTATTTTATTAAAGTTCACTGTTTCACTATTCTTGGTTGTTAATTTTGAATAAGCACAAAATCAAAATAGAAGCTGAGAAAATGTGAATCTGTAGTTATAGCTCACGTAAAAGCCAGAAAATACAGGGCAAAAATTGACCTCAATGGCTTGCATAATCAACAAAGCTGAGACGTACATACACAGATTATGATTCATCAATCATAAACAGCAAAAGAAAAGTACCTGTGTTGTCTCAAGTGGAGGTGCCGAGGTGGAGTTCAGTCGACCAGCTGAGCGCGGATGGTTCCCTTGCGAACGGAAGGAGGCAAGCGCAAGGACACACCGGGCTGGACCTTGTCCAACGACATAGTCCGGCGGCGGCTCCGTTGCGCGTCTGCCACCACCGTGTCCCGGCGCGCGACCGGCGCTTCAGCCGCCGCCGCACACCGCGGGACGACGGGAGGAGACGGCTGCGGATGGCTGCGGGAGGATACTCCAGTGGGATGAAGGGGCCGGCGACCTCACGAACGTGGCCGTCCAAGCTGCAGGAAGGGGTCAGGGGACAACGGCTAGAGGAGAGGTTTTCGGGGAAGAGAAAGGGCGGCGGTGGAGGAAGGCAAGGGTGCGGCGATGGCGGAAGGGAAGGGGGCCGGCCGCGGGAGGGATGCGGCTGCGGTCGGAGGCCATGGACTGGAGGTATGGTGGATTCCTCGCCTCATCCTAGCTCGAGGAAGAAGAACGGGGAAAACACTGGCTGCTGGTGTGTGTGCTTGGTAGTGGAGTGGAGTTATCCTTTCTCTTTTTTTTTAGAGAACGTTTCGTATATCAGCTGGTATTTCCTTTTCTTTTTTTGAGGAAAATAATGAGCTGCGGCAGAATAAGCGGAAGCCATGCGATGGGCGCCACGTATCAGGGAACACGGATGGGAGCAAGCCGTGGGAGCAGGCAAGCCCCGTCCGAAGAAGAGAGAGAGGAAGGAGAGAGAACACTTAATTAGTGGGGCCGTGCGTGCATGTATTCCAGTTCGTATTCTCCTTTCTACCAAAAATAGCCTGCTGCTGCTGTGGGGCCCGTGTCAGAGTTGGACCAATGAAACAAGGACTTGTGCCCAGAGCAGATGCCGCCGGGTTCAAGCACGCATTTTCCGCTCGTTCCTAAACGTAACATATGGCTATGTCTTCAAAGCTCCTTCTGAACATGTGAGCTTGACTACCATGATGTATACATGCCTGTACATGCATATACATTGGACCTTGAACATACAAATCGAATCCAGGTGCCAAACATGAGTGGATAATATTGCAGAAAAAGCCTCAAGTACAATCACAACATGCTGCCATGTGCCGCCTTGTAAGAGACCAAGATACTGCATAACCGTTAATTTATCTTGACGGTTGGACCAATCCAGCATATTTGTCCAGTACCATCATTGCTGCCGTTTCGGGAGATCACCTTCCCGATGAACTGCACCGTCCTTGCCGCCCATGACGTAATCAAACACCTGCTTCTTTTTCCCGGCGCTATGGACAGCGAGGCGAGCGTGACGGCGGCGAGCAGCGGCACCTTGTTGGAGGAACAGAAGGAAAGCGTGAGGCGGGCAGGCCGGCAGGCCGGCAGCCTCAGCTGCAGAGTGGGAAGCCTGTGACTCGGCGCCGCGCGTTTCACGGATGAACTTGCTTCTCGGGGAAGAGTTGGATTAGCTTTGATTTGATTGATCTCTTGACCGTGGTATCCAGCGATATGAAACGAAACTAGCGACGCGTGCGTCCGACAGGAACACATCGATCGAACGACGTAGGAAACCACGATCGAACGCGACCTAATAAACGATGGAAACCGAAACGTTTTTTTTTTCGACTTACGGGCGGCACAGGTGGGTAATTTTTGACAACTTTAAGGTAATTTTAGTGTTACACCAAACCAAACCAAACCAAACCAAACCGCGAAAGGCTTGACGCCTTTATTATTAGGTTTCCACGCAATGGAGTATGGTGGCTTCATGTAGAAAGGGGACACGGAGCCGCTTGCGTGGAGCATGGGTTCGCCTCCTCACCAGCCTACCAACTCTTTTTCTTCTTCTTTCAGTCAGGTTAACTCGTTTCACAAAAAATAAGGGATGACTATGGGGAGTTCGGGACGATGATGGCGAAAGGGGTTATTGGGAACGGGAGGCTCACCATGAGGCATAACTTTTCTTTCTATCTTTTTGGCCAGGTTGATATATATTATACTTGATGTTAAACGATCTGGGGAATTAATATTCAAAGGCAATATCGTACTCCCTCCATTCTGATGAAGAAGGCCTATATTTCCTGGCACGCCGATTAAGGAGGACTGCACCTCGGCGATTCTGGTCGATGTTACCCTCACAAAATCTGTCTGGTAAACATAATCATGCCTGCATGCACGGCTCATCCCGCGTGTGCAGTAAAGCATACATGCGGGTGGGCAGCCAATCAAGCCTGCAATGCACGGCTCATCCCACACAATAAGGGTGTGTTCGGTTGGAGCATGAAGTGGAACGGGACAGGTCCGACCTGCACCTGGGCATGATTCCCGTGTTCGGTAGCATGTAGAATTGGAACCAAGCGATTCCCGAAACGGCATATTCGCCTCAGATGCGGAATTTGCTGGTTCCGCCGAATCGGTGGAATCACCTCGTTCCGTGTCTCCTCTCTAATCCCTCGTCTCGTCCTCTATCCCTCCTGAGACAGGCGACCTCTCCATCTCTCCCACTCCCACGACCACGGCGAGCACGGCGCGGAGGCGGCCGGACCGAGGCGCGACGGCCGGCCAGAGGCGCGGCGGCGCGGCTGCCCGAGGAGCGGCGGCGCGGACCGAGGCGTGGCAGCGGCGCGGCCAGCCTCCTCCGTGCTCGCGCCCCTCCCCCGTGCTTGCGCCCCTCCTCCATGCTCGCCGTCCCTCTCTCCGTGGTCGCCGCCGTGGTCGCCAGAGAGCGCGCGAGCGGTCGGAGGTCTGCAGGCGCGGGGGCGCGAGCGGCCGGAGGTCTCCAGGCGCAGCACAGCCAGCAGCGGCGGCAACGGCCAGCGGCGGCGGCGGCCACGGCCGGGCCAGGCGCAGCACAGCCAGCTGCGGCGACGACGGCCATGGCCGGGCGAGGCGCAGCACGGCCAGCTGGGGTTTGACCTTTTTCTTCTCCGATTTGGTTAGTCCTAATTAGACGAAATTGAATTGCTAATCCTAATTAGACGAAATTGAATTGCTAATCCAAAATTATGTGAATCATTCCATTCCATCTCGTTTTGTCCAACCGAACGCAAGAACGGGATGGAACCGTGACATTCCTGTTTATTGGAATGGAATGGTCCATTCTATTCGGTTCCACAACCGAACACATCCTAAAAAGCTGCATGCACGGTTACTATTGGTTGCATTAACTTCGGATCACAGTAGCAATTTCGCAGTGTAAGATCCTTTCAAAAAAAAAAGTGTGGCTGTATCGAGGGAAGGAGCGGCGCAAATATAGGGGCATTTTCGGGAGGTTGTCATCTTCTTCACATCTGTGCCTTACTTTTTGGTGATTTTTGTGAAAAAAAATCACGCCTTACTTATTGGAACGGAGGGAGTAGTATTACAATGACAGAGACAATTTCCACGAAAGGTATAGTAGGTAGAGATTGAATGAAAAAGCGGAAACCTAAATTGGAGCCCGACCTACATGGCTCCTGATATTGTTCAAAATTTAAATTTGACATTTTGAAGTTTCAAAAAATTCTGAAAAAAATCTAGATGTAGCCAATGATGCATTCTACCAACGGGGAAAATATCAAGGTGAAATACATTGTATTTTTGGCTATACAAAAGTGACAAAAATCGGACAAACGTTAGAGGTTTAAAAATCTGCACTATTCAATTTTCAGATCCACGATTTTGTAAATTTTGCACAGCCCAGAATGCAGTGTTTTTTGATTTGGATTTTTCACGCTGTTTGAATACATCATCATCTAGATCTACGTCAGAAACTTTAAAATACTGTTTTCGAATTTTGAAAAATCTGAGTTCCATGTAGCATAGGCGCTAAAAACCCACTCTCGTGAAAAATGCAGTATTACTATCTATCGTTTGTTGTAGTGTATAATGAGCTCTGCTTGAGACACTACAAATGAAAGATAGTGATCTCAAGCAGTAGTATTCCAAAATTTCTTGCAACTAATTGGTGTATCCATGTTGATTAGCACCTGGTACTTTGTCGGCTTCACCTACAGTCCTACAGATTGGCAGCCTCTCCAAGTGGGAGCGACGTCCCCGAGCAGGCGTGCGTGTCTGCGCAGTACCGGCCGGCGCGTCTTGGCAGCTCTTGGCTGTGGCTGCGAATGAATGAACGGTGCAGCCATGCATATGTCTGCACGAGAATCATGCATGTTGCACTCTATCGGCTGATGGACACTCAGCACTGTGCTATGAGATTTCGTTTTGAGAAATGACAGCCGTCGACCGATCTCACTGCAGTTGGAGATATATATTCCTCTTGATTTCTCTGTTTGCAATAGGGGTGAAGCACGTCGTCTGAGGAGCAGTATCTGTTTTGTTTGGGAGCGCGCGGCGCCTTAATTCCGCCATCAGAAATCCAAATGACATGAGCCAGCCACAACAGGACGGCCTCCTCATTTCCCCGGTCGGCTGGATAATGTCCCCGTCCCCGTCGATCTCCATGTGAAGATCCAGCGATGCCCGCCTAGCTATAGTCAGGATCAAGTCGGCCTTGGAGGCGTGGTGGATCTCGGCCCTCGTCGACGGGAGGGCTCCGTTTTCTGGTATTTTTGTCAAGGTTTGTTGGGGCGTCGTTCTGATGGCGGCGGCGGCGTCTATTTCAATAAGGTCTCCCCGGCTTCAACCCCATCTCGGCGGTGACGTCGAGAAGCTTGTGGGAGTGGTGTGTTTCTCAAGGGCTTTTTCTGGCGGTGACGATCTCCGGATTGTCGTGGAGTTTCATCGGCGGTTCATCATTCTTCTTCGGCACCGGGACGGATGCGGTCTTCTTGACCCGTTCGGCGACTTCCCGTCCGCAACCAAAAACGTCAGGCCGACTCAGGGAAGAGCGGCAGCGGCGGCGCGCCGTCGACACGGTCTGGAGGTTGAAGACGAAGGGCATCTCAAGGATCTCGTTGTAATTTTCGTTTTTGTTGAGATGTTTTGTACGGTTCGATGTTTCTTTTAATACCAGGGTCCTTTTCGCAAAAAAAAAAGGATCAAGTCGGACGAAGCGAGAGCAAAAAAGCATTGGGTTCAACTCTTTATATTGTAGTGTAATCTTTCACTAATTAACAGTATCACACACTAATTTAGCAACACTACGGAAAAGCGACAAGACGCCGACGGCCTGATTATACGCCGACGGCCAAATGTCGGGGCCGTCGGCGTATAAGGCGAGATCGGGGAGCCACGAACGCGGCCGTCGGCGTAGTGAATCCCGTCGGCGTAGCCCTACATAGGCCGACGGCTGCCGTCGGCGTACAAAGGTCCGTCGGCGTATAACGCCATCCTTGACGGTGCTCAAACGGGAGGCCTTTTGCTGCCCTGAGACGCCGACGGCTACCGTCGGCGTATAATTGTTTTTTTTTCAACTAATTATAAATTAATTTAGATTTATTTATTTCTCTATATAATATTTAATGTAGGTATAATTTATATATAAATTGGATCCATAATATTTAATGTAGGTATAATTTATATATATTGGATCTAGCATTTCCCTCCCAATTACGGTATCCCACCCGCATAAAAGAACGGTTTGAATCTTCCGGAACCCGACCCTACAACATATACATGTAAAATAAATAAAAACAACACATGTAATATACACCTACAACCTAAATATTAAATATATGGCTCAATTTATCCTGCCCCGTGGTGTGACCGACTTCAAGAGCATCACTGTTTCCTTAGCGAGTTTTTGGGCATATAGTTGGAAACTCCCACATCGAGCGAACGGGGGAATCTTCGCAAGAGTTGGGGTATATGTGTGTTTTTACTTCAACTATGGCATAACCTAACACAACCAAGCAAAAAAGTCCACTGGCTAAGCCTGTTCATGGTTTGGTTCGGAACCGGTCAAACCGTTGAACCAAACCAGACCAAACCAGTTTTACGGTTTGTGTAAATGGCTGGGTTCAAACCGGTCGAAACCGTGGAACCGTGGAACCTCGTGCAAGCCAAAAACAGGGACCGCAAGGAGCTAGTCGATGCGCTCTGATGACGTGAAACACACGTTCGTTGGGAGACCCAAGAGGAAGGTATGATGTAGTCAGCAACAAGTTTTTCCTCAGAAAGAAACCAAGGTTATCGAACCAGTAGGAGCAGCAACTCTTCAGAAGGTTGTCAACGGCGCCAGAAAAATAGCTGTCGCAGGGAGTCTGGACTGTTGACGTGGAATCTGCAATACAACACAATCAAACTACTTTGCCCCAACGAAACAGTGAGGTTGTCAATCTCACTGGCTTGCTGAAAACAAAGGATTAAACGTATGGTGTGGAAAATGAGTATTAAATTGCAGAGAATGAAAAAAGAACAGTTTGCAGTTTGTGGTTGTTTAATCAGTGTAAAAGAATGGACCGGGGTCCACAGTTCACTAGTGGTGTCTCTCCATAAAAGATAACTAACATGTTGGTTGAACAAATTACAGCTGGGCAATTGACGAATAGTGAGCGCATGACAATGCATATACATGACATGTTGACTACTATGATATTTAATTGGGCATTACGACATAATACATAGATCGTTATCCAACAGCATCTATGACTAATAATCCACCGCCGGGTTGTCATCCGAGTTCCCCGTTGATATTAAGTTGCAAGCAACGGATAATTGCATTAAGTAAAGTGTGTAATGTAAACAAACACATATGTCCGTGGACATAGCATCGTTAGGTTATCCCTAGTGGCAACAGCACATCCACAACCTTAGAACTTTCTGTCACTGTCCCAGGTTAAACGGAGACATGAACCCACTATCTAGCATAAATACTCTCTCTTGGAGTTACAAGCATCTACTTGGCCAAAGCATCTACGAGTAACGGAAAGCATGCAAGATCTTAAATAACATATAAGATAGATTGATAATCAAGTTGACATAATATTCAATATTCATCGGATCCCAGCAAACACAACATGTAGCATTACAATAATATGATCTTGATCATGTAGGGCAGCTCACAAGATCTAAACATGATGGCACAAAGTGGAGAGACAACCATCTAGCTACTGCTATGGACCCGTAGTCCAAGGATGAACTACTCACGCATCACTCCGGAGGCAGGCATGGCGATGTAGAAGCCTCCGGTGATGATTCCCCTCTCCGGCAGGGTGCTGGGAAGAGGTTCTGAACCCTCCCGAGCTAGGGTTGACGACGGCGGCGTCTCTGGAACTTTTCGTGGATATTTGCTCAGGTACCTAGGGTTTTCGCGTCGGGGAGAATAAGTAGGCGAAAGGGCGGCGGCTACGGACCCCCGAGGGGCCCACACCACCCCAGGGCGCGGCAGAAGGGGGCCCGCGCCCTGGTGGCGTGTGGCCTCCTGGTGGACCTCCTCTGCTCCTCCTTTGCTCCGTCAGGCGTGTTCTGGAAAAATAGGCACCCCCGTGTAGTTTCGTCCAATTCCGAGAATATTTCCAGACTAGCTTTTCTGGAATACAAAAACAGCAGAAAACAGGAACTGGCACTTCGGCATCTTGTTAATAGGTTAGTCCCAAAAAATGTATAAAAGTGATATAAAGTAGATGCAAAACATGTAGCAATTGGTATAAAACAAGCATGGAACATCAAAAATTATAGATACGTTTGAGACGTATCAGCATCCCCAAGCTTAGTTCCTACTCGTACTCGAGTAGGTAAACGATAAAAACAAGATAATTTTTGAGGTGACATGCTACTATCATAATCTTGATCATATAATATTGCAAGGCACATATAAATGAATGAAGTGATCCAAGTCAATGGTCTATAATTTGCTATCAAATAGATAATGAGTAAACAATGAATCACACAAGCTAAACGTTTTCATGAATAGTACTTTCAAGACAAGCATCAAACAGTTTTGCATAAGTGTTAACTCATAAAGCAATAGTTTCTAACAAAAGGTATTTAATCAACACAAAAGAAAGCTAATAGCTCTGACAAGAGATACATGAAAACAAGAGCTAAAAGCTGAACAGCGCTAGATATGAATACTCAACAAATATAAGTGAAGAATAGGAGTATTCTCATGAAAAAGCGGAGCGTGTCTCTCTCCCAATCAAGAAATGCTAGGGTCCAGTCAAGCTTTATTGAAAAATAAAAATGCAATACTGAAAATAAAAAGCACACAGACGCTCCAAGAAAAGCACATATGATGTGAAAGAATTAAAATATAGTTTCACTAGAGATGACCTGATAATTTTGCCGATGAAGAAGGGGATGCCTTGGGCATCCCCAAGCTTAGACGCTTGAGTCTTCTTGAAATATGCTGGGGAGATCCATGGGAGCCTCCCCAAGCTTAAGCTCTTCACTCTTCTTGATCCTATTATATCATCCTTCTCTCTTGACCCTTGAAAACTTCCGTCACACCAAACTCAAAGTAGATCTCATTAGAGGGTTAATGCATAATCAAAAATTCACATGTTCTATAAAGACGCAATATGATTTGTTACTTTAAATATTAGCTACAGCCACTGATGTTATGTGAAGCTCTTCCACCCAAAAAAGAATTTCACTCAACACTAGTAAAAGAGAGAATGCGAAAAATAAAAAGGCATAATCTGTCTAAAACAGAACAGTCCGCAAAGACGAATTTTTTCGAGGCACTTACGACGCTCAGATCGAGAAACTCTGAACTAATGAAAGTTTCATGCATTCGTAAAGATTACGCAAAAAAAAATTCAGATTTTTTTAACAATCTGGTGATTTTAGGAATTTCGTACAGTGAACAGCAAAAATCTGTTTCTGCGCAGCAATCAAAATTAAGCATCAACTTAACATTAGAGGCTACTCTTGGCACAACAATGCGAGAAAATAAAGATACAAAGGAGTTGCTACAGAAGTAAACAAGCACCTTGACTCAATAAAAGAAAAATTGCAGAAAAATAAAATGGGTTGCCTCCCATAAGCGCTTTTCTTTAACGCCTTTTAGCTGGGCACAATGATTTTGAAGATGCTCTCATAAGAATAAGAGTTGAAAAAGTAGAGCATCAAGGAGAAAATATGAAACATATTTAAGTCTAACCCACTTCCTATGCAAAGGAATCTTGCAAACAAATAAATTCTTGAAGAACATAGTGACAAGCATAGGAAGGTAAAACAAGAACAACTTCAAAACTTTCAACATAAAGAGAGGTGTTTTAGTAACATGAAAATTTCTACAACCATATTTCCCTCTCTCATAATAATTTTCAGTAGCATCATGAACAAACTCAACAATATAACTATCACATAAAGCATGCTTTTCATGATCTACAAACACATAATTTTTATCAAGCTCCAAAATAGTGGGATCAAAATTAATTAAAGTCATGACCTCTCCAAACCCACTTTTAACAACATTATAGTAAGATGATTGATCACTCTCAAAAGGTATGGGACTCCTTCTAGCTAAAGTTAGCACCTCTCCAATCCCATTTTCAATAATAGTAGAATTAATATCATGAAGCAACATAGGACCATCATCTAGAGCTTTATCATAAACATTTTCTAAGCAAGACTCCTCATTAACATGAATTTTGATAATAGGCATAAATAGAGGATTATCATAAGACTTATCAAAATAGCATGGATTATCATAAATAACAGTAGCATAATTATTTCCACAAGTTTCATTCATAGGGGCATCATGGCCATAAGCACAACAAGCTTCGGTTTCATCAAAAAGGGGTTTTTCAAGTGAATCCATAGGAACATAGCATTCATCCTCCTTTGATAAGTATGGAGGGCAATCATATAATGTAAGAGTTAAAGAGTTACTATCATTAGAAGGTAGATCCTCCTTTTGTCCTTCACTCTCCTCCTCTTTTTCATCCAATGAGATTTCAGTTTCATCAATTTCTTCTTCCATAGATTCTTCATTCTCTTCTTCATTTATTTCCTTGTCTTGAGTTATACTTCCGTATCCTTCTTCCTGCAAAATGTGGGTACCCTCTTGTGCATCAAGGAGTCTCTCTTTATAATCAATGATATAAACATTATCACTGAAATTTTCTAGGCAGTGATTAAGGATAAAAGAACTTGTTTCTTTAAGAATTTTAGAAGCAATACAGGTTTCATAGTTTTTAGCCATGAAGGAATCTATCTCAGAAGCTGCCACAAATGTAACAAATTGTTCTACTTGTTCAGCTCCCAGAAAAGCATAATTATTCCAATAATAATTTGTAAGTAAAGGTTCTTTACTAAAACGACATTGGAATTTAAAATGATTATTATGTTGTTCAGAGCAACAATTTATATCATGATAAGAAAGCAAAGCTTCAGCAACTTCATTTAACTTTTTCAACATGCCTCTCAAGATTTTGCCCTCTCTTGATTTTCTATACTTTATATATAATTCTCTAGCTTCCATCAACATAGAGGTTCTAGTAAATTCTTCCATAGCAAAAGTTTTTATAGGATTTTCAGTTTTATAATTTTTATGGGTTTTCAAGTAAACAAGCAAAACATAACTAGATAAAAGTAAACTAAGCAAGACAAAAACAAAGTAAAGAGATTGGAAGCGTGAAACTCCCCTTGCAGAAGACTGCTGTCTCCCCGGCAACGGCGCCAGAAAAATAGCTTGATGACGTGAAACACACGTTCGTTGGGAGACCCCAAGAGGAAGGTATGATGTAGTCAGCAGCAAGTTTTCCCTCAGAAAGAAACCAAGGTTATCGAACCAGTAGGAGCAGCAACTCTTCAGAAGGTTGTCAACGGCGCCAGAAAAATAGCTGTCGCAGGGAGTCTGGACTGTTGACGTGGAATCTGCATACAACACAATCAAACTACTTTGCCCCAACGAAACAGTGAGGTTGTCAATCTCACTGGCTTGCTGAAAACAAAGGATTAAACGTATGGTGTGGAAAATGAGTATTAAATTGCAGAGAATGAAAAAGGAACAGTTTGCAGTTTGTGGTTGTTTAATCAGTGTAAAAGAATGGACCGGGGTCCACAGTTCACTAGTGGTGTCTCTCCATAAAAGATAACTAACATGTTGGGTGAACAAATTACAGCTGGGCAATTGACGAATAGTGAGCGCATGACAATGCATATACATGACATGTTGACTACTATGATATTTAATTGGGCATTACGACATAATACATAGATCGTTATCCAACAGCATCTATGACTAATAATCCACCGCCGGGTTGTCATCCGAGTCCCCCGTTGGTATTAAGTTGCAAGCAACGGATAATTGCATTAAGTAAAGTGCGTAATGTAAACAAACACATATGTCCGCGGACATAGCATCGTTAGGTTATCCCTAGTGGCAACAGCACATCCACAACCTTAGAACTTTCTGTCACTGTCCCAGGTTAAACGGAGACATGAACCCACTATCTAGCATAAATACTCTCTCTTGGAGTTACAAGCATCTACTTGGCCAAAGCATCTACGAGTAACGGAAAGCATGCAAGATCTTAAATAACATATAAGATAGATTGATAATCAACTTGACATAATATTCAATATTCATCGGATCCCAGCAAACACAACATGTAGCATTACAATAATATGATCTTGATCATGTAGGGCAGCGCACAAGATCTGAACATGATGGCACAAAGTGGAGATACAACCATCTAGCTACTGCTATGGACCCGTAGTCCAAGGATGAACTACTCACGCATCACTCCGGAGGCAGGCATGGCGATGTAGAAGCCTCCGGTGAGGATTCCCCTCTCCGGCAGGGTGCCGGGAAGAGGTTCTGAACCCTCCCGAGCTAGGGTTGATGACGGCGGCGTCTCTGGAACTTTTCGTGGATATTTGCTCAGGTACCTAGGGTTTTCGCGTCGGGGGGAATAAGTAGGCGAAAGAGCGGCGGCTGCGGACCCCGAGGGGCCCACACCACCCCAGGGCGCGGCAGAAGGGGGGCCCGCGCCCTGGTGGCGTGTGGCCTCCTGGTGGCCCTCCTCTGCTCCTCCTTTGCTCCGTCTGGCGTGTTCTGGAAAAATAGGCACCCCCGTGTAGTTTCGTCCAATTCCGAGAATATTTCCAGACTAGCTTTTCTGGAATACAAAAACAGCAGAAAACAGGAACTGGCACTTCGGCATCTTGTTAATAGGTTAGTCCCAAAAAATGTATAAAAGTGATATAAAGTAGATGCAAAACATGTAGCAATTGGTATAAAACAAGCATGGAACATCAAAAATTATAGATACGTTTGAGACGTATCACGCTCATGTCCACGTTGCGGCGCTCCATCGCTCTGACTCCGAGGCCCTGTCTCGGGCGCGCGCGGTCATGCTTCTCACGGACGTGACGACGACCATGGCGCCTAGCAGGGCGGCGTCGCTCTAGGTGTTCGTCGATGTTGTGCGGCTGCTAAGCACGAGGGCGGTGGCGCCTCGACCGACGGCCGCGACGACCTCGGCGGCAGCGACCAGGTGATGCACGGACGGAACCGGATCAAGCCGCGGAGGCCGGCGCGGTGGCAGCGCTGGTATATGTGCTGCTCGTCGAGCGGCGGCGCGCGTAGTGCGAGCTGGCGCTGTGCGGGTGTGCGCGGTCCGACATCGACCAGGTGATGCACGGCCGACGGCGGCCAAGGCATGCGTCGTGGTGCGCACGCGAACGGCTGCCGAGGTGCGCGTCGCGGAGTGGCGCGTGGCGCGCGGACGGCGGTCCACAAAACGCCGCGGAGTCCGTCGCCGTCGCTCTGGACCGTACACTGGGCGCTGGGCCGTCGCCTCCCTCTGCTTGTTCGGCCCGGCGCCTCCCTCTGCTTGTTCGGGAGTTGGGAGCGGAGCCCTCTGGTCGTACCAGCATC